>JXTC01000037.1:0-18006 GCA_002914845.1 Trema orientale
ATTTTTTTAAATTTATCCATTTACATCCCTAAAAATAGTCAACAAACAACCATTTAGATTATGTAACCTGAATTGTAACCGTTTTTAAACTAACAAAAAATTATTATCTTTTTTTAATTTTGTTATTTGATTTTAAATGGTTGAAATATCCACTTTCTACAATTTTATTAACTCCAATAAATTGGTGAAAAAAAACATAAGTAAAAGTTTTATATGATATTTAGTAGAAAGGCTTTTTTTTTCCTTCCAAAAGGCAAAACTTGGTGAGGTTTTTCTTTTTAGTGAGGTTTTTCTTTTTATCCATAAAAAAAAAAAAATAAAGTGGATGATAGTCTAGCATTAATTTTCAAATGTCACCCTATAAGTTATAGGCCATTTTTAAAGAAACATAATAATATTTTACCGAGTGTGATAAACCTTCAGAATTTGATTCTAAATATAAACTATATGTAAACGTATTGGGCTATGAAGCCTTCATAATTTTATATATTGGTTCACTCTATGTTTCTCAGTTCAGTGCGTTCCTCTCTAATTGTCTTCGCCTTTCAACACGGCAGGTTATCGTCTTCGCCTTTCAACCATGAAAGCCGGTAAACTCAGCGTGATATGATCTCTTTGTTTATTATAATTATTTTTTAAATAGTTCTCTCTCTTTCTTGCTTTTTTCCTTTCCCGCCAATTCCTTTTTTTTTTTTCCCTGCTAAAGAAAGGAAAAAAAACTCAGTGTAAAATATATTCAATGTTTTTTTTTTTCATGATTTAAACGGTTAACGATTTAACCTTTTTTTCGTCCATATGTAAAGGATTATAATTTTTTTCCGGCCTCGTTATCTGTTCCTTTGTTGTATAGAAAATTAGTAGTATTGGCTCAATGTGAGTATTTTATTGGCTAATTAGGTCTTCATTTGCACGGTCTTGGGTTTTGCTATTCTTCTTAATTTGGCTTTTTTTCCGGAATCACGTTGCATTCTTTGAGTTTTTTAGGTTCTAGCCCATGATAGGCAGATCAAGTCATCAGATTCATGGATTGCTTTTATGAGATTTGGATTAAATTCCTAATGAGAGCTATCTAAGAATATACTGAACTTTTCCGCCGTACGGGCTTTAGTGGGATGATGCACTTAAAAAAAGAAACGTGCTTTTTTTTCTTTATGCTACGGTCAATTATAATTTATATATCATTAATTGTCAATTTATTTCTTCTTTTTATTTTTTGTTCTATTTTTTGGCTTAGTGTTTGCAGAATTTTCAAGAACGAAGAGACATCTTCCACCATCTCACTATTCACTGAAAATTCATACTTATTCGCGGTTATCAGAAATAGAAAGTTATGAAAGTGGTGCCTTTGAATCTGGAGGCTTTAAATGGTAGCTATATTTCTAGAACTTGTTTTAGCTAGAATGACGATTTCATTTCCATTAAGAGATTAAGAACCACGATTTCTTAGGTAGTTGTTTTAGATTATGCAAACATAAAAGGTTTATTGTGTTTTGAATATAAATATTTGTTAATGAATTCATCTGGTATAAATGGGGTTATTTAAGGAAGAGCACTCTTTTTTGGGCTTGTTGTTAGACATGTAGACTCCATAATAACTTGTTATATTATTTAAAATATGAGATTGTCGAAGTGTAAGACTGGAGGGTAGAAAAAAGAGTTTTCTTAGCTAGCACTCCTCTTTTCACCCATACTACTCATTTTATATATTTACTTATTTGTACAGAAAAATATTGAATACTCTCGAGAATTTCTAAAAATGAGCAGCATGTTTTAAGCCTTAATAAATAAGGTGAAAATAGAGAAGTTCATTCCAAAGAAAAAGATTGGCATTTTTTGTTAATCAACGTTCTTGATCAGATAATGTGAATATCAGAGTCCTTTACTTTTGTGTTATTTATTTCTATTAAGGAATCAGTTATGTTAACAAGATACTAGATAGTTTTAGTTAGGGTCATTTGACTTGATTGGAAGGTCATCAGAGTCCTTTACTTTTGATTGGAAGGCCAATCAAGTCAGAACAAAAGACAGATGTGGGCTGTATTTTGTATAAATAACTGATTGAGACTAATAGAAAGGTAAGAACAAAAAAACAGAGAGAAGGAAAAAGAATGTACAGAGAGATATCGAGTTCTTTGTATGTGAGTTCTTTGAGAGAAGAAAAGAACTGAGTTTGAAGTTATTTGAGAGTGCATTCCGTACTTGTTGATGGTGAATCTTTGAGGTGAGTTTCCAAAGTGGATGCATATATACCTACATCTATAATGGTGTATTGAACCACTATAAAATAGTGTGTTTTTTTCTTGGGTGCATGATTGATGAATTTGTCTTCATTCTTTAATCGTACATACCAAAAAGCTATCTTGACGAAATCTGAGAGTTTTGATCTTACATTTTCAATGCCTGTTGTTTTCATTTTTTACGTAGGAAATTGATCCTTTATCCGAATGGAAAAATGAACAATGGTGAAAATTACATCTCCCTTTACTTGGCAATTGTTGAGTCGGAGACTTTACAGGTCGGTTGGGAGGTTAACGTCAACTTCAAGTTGTTTGTGTATGACCAATTAGAGGATAAATACTCGACTATTCAAGGTATAAAGTATACATTAATATAGTACTTTTGATATTCATTTTCTTAAAAATATTAAATAATCGCTACTCAATATAATCACTACTCTAACTTGATTATTTCCTTAATTACTTATGTAGATGCTAATGGTGATGTGAAACGTTTTCACGAGATGAAAACCAAATGGGGTTTTGGAATCTCCCTTAAAAACTTTTAAGGATCCTTCGAATGGATACCTCGTTGACGACTCGTGCGTGTTTGGGGCAGAGGTCTTCGTCCTAACTCACACTCGCAGCTGGGAATCTCTTTCCCTGGTTCAGCCACTTCCTATTGGTCAAAAGTTGTCTACTACTTGGGAGATCGAAAACTTCACCAAGTTCGGAAAAGTTGTTCATGAATCTAACATATTTACTCTCGGAGGAAGAGAATGGTATGCTTTTTAATTTCCAAAGAATGTTTTCATCGCTATTCAAATATAGCTTAGCTACTAGCTAGAGTAACGAAGTACCGTCTCAATTAATTTCTTCAGTTAATTTCCAGGTATTTACGTATATATCCTAACGGTTACGGCGATAATAAGGGTAAAGCCGTCTCTTTATATTTAATGCCAAGTAACTGGGCAAAGAATCCAACTAAAGCAGCAGTATATGTCAAATACAAGCTACGAATACTTGATAGAGTGCATGGTAAACATGCTGAGCATACAGGTGATCTATTTTATCTGATACTATGAGATATTTCTTGTTAAAATACTCTGAAAGGAACATTTTTGGAAAGGAAGCGCTGCTTTGTAATTATCAAATAAATTTTATCATATTCGATATGCATGCATGAATTATCATTGTTCTATTATGTACTGCTTACTTGGACATGTATACTATTAGTTACACTAGTGTTTACAAAGCCCTTTTTTCTGTTGCAGATCACAATTGTTTCGGTGCTTTGAGATACCTCGGCTGTGGCATTGGTATTGGTAGTATTATCTCACTGAAGGATCTTCAGAATCCTAAGAACGGTTTCATGGTTAAAGATCGTTTGTCGGTCGAAGTTGAATTTCTTATGGTCTCTGAGACCAAGAATTTTTCTGAAAGCACAAGCAGTGCCAAAGAATAAGAAACATATAAAATGTCAAATGAATCAGAAAATAAAAAAAAAGGCCACATCTTCGATTACTTAATTAGGGCAACTGAGCCATGGGGTCGTGGTCTCTGAAAGTTTATGGTAGTTTTGTATATTTTTGGTTATGTTTTTCATATGAAGAATATGGGATTTATGTCTTTTTATTTTCGTTAAATGCATTTTTTGGCATCGAACTTTGGAAGTTTCCATGAGGCTAAGTGCTTATGAATAGTGGAAATCTGTTATTTGACTCTTAATTTTTTTTTTTCAAATTTCTATACATCTACCGGTTAAATCCTAAAAATTGGTGTCTTTGATCTCCTTTAAGGAGTTTCAAGCGAAAAAAACAAAAACAAAAACAGAAAGAAAGACAAAAGTACAAAAATAATGTGGCTAGTAAATTTATTTTCTTCACCAACAAAGAGACCAAATTTATATTTTTATATCCTTTTGAATTCATGCATGATGCCAAAAAAAACTCAAATAAAAACACTAGGGATAAGTACAATCATTCCATTTTTCGTTTCCTATTCTTGAAAATGTTTTTTTTTTTTTTTTCGCTTCTTATTGAGAGATTTCATCTTTCATCTTTGTATGGTTTCGTTTCATTTTTTTTTGACCTGGCAATAGTCTAGGAAAAATCACATTATTCACTATTATTAACGTATATTATTTTCCTGTTAGTATTTCCATACGAAGGCAATGTTCTAATCGCCTATATAAATCTCACGTTGAACCAGATAAAGGAATGCCAGTAGTGACGTCGGTCTTTTTACAGAAACGAAGGTCCAATAGGGATGTCCAAATTCTTTTATGTAGTATCCCTAGCTAGTGAATTACCATTTTTTGTTTGGCTTGGGTACTGATATACCATGTTAAACATTAAAAAGAAAGCTTATAGCAACAAAAAGAAAACACAAACTTGCAACAAGAAATACTGCAAAAATAAATAACACGTCCGGAAAAAGTTCAAGTAAAGAGAAAAAAAATCCATTCGAATTAAATTTAAAAAAAGAAAAAAAATATTAAAAGAAAATTACACGGTACATGAATTAATCACCCAGTCCAATACACATACCTGTATGGAAATAAAGTGGTTGTACTGAATTTTTCAATATATATAGGATAATACTAAGTATATTACTATTTTAATACTATCTGATATGTAGATGATTTGTTAATTGGTGAATTGCGTTCAATCTAGTTGTGGAAAATTTCTATTTTAAATATTGATGATCTATCTATCATGTCAAGTGCTATTTAAAAAGAGATAAATGAGGTGAGATCCCACCTTTTAAATACCACCTTTTAAATATTAGTTGTGTGACTGTTTGTGCGTAATTTAATATCGCAAGTATATGATATTCCAACAAGTAATATAATGAAGGTACATAAGAGTTCTCATCCTACAAGGATTGTAAATAAATTTTTACTAAGTATTGTGAGTGAATTAATCCTAATCTTTTCTAAACATGTTGAATAAATTGTAAAAGGTAAATAAACAAAGACAAAAAATACTTAAACAAATAAAATCAACACCCAATGCAAGACTAAGGGTGATAAGAATGTAAAATTAATCTAGAGACTTGATTTCATCTAACTATCAACTATGTTTTTGAATTATGAACTTAATTTTAATTGGTTTTTCGTAGTTTATAAGTGATAAACTAAAGTAATTTCTACTTCTACTCTCAATTTCCAAATGGAAAGTATTCATAAATTCCAATTTCAATAGGTCTATTCAAAATCAAGAAATTAAGAATTTATTAAGCTCTAAAATTCTTTATGAATAAGTTTCAAAGAATTATTCATAAGTTCTCTCAAACTCTACAAATCCTAAGTTGTGTTAGTCTAAGGTCACATCTTGAATTCCCTATCTCAGGTGATAAATTTAAGAAATTAATTCATCCAATTAATGTTTAGTTGATTGAGAAGCAATAATAATAAGTTAACACAAATAAATCATATAAAAACTTCATAAAAAATAAAATAAAAATAAAAGACATAGGATCAAGCAAGGCTATATCAATCCTCCAGATATAAATTTTTAGTTCGTGATTGAAAAGAACAAAAACAAACCAGAATAATTTATAGACATTATAGAAAGAAAAGAAGAAAACTTCTTTAGATTTGATAAAATTCTCCACAAGTAGCCTCCTTTTCTTCTCTTCTTTTCTCTCCTTTACGTTTGCACTATTTAGGCTCTAAAAGTCCCCTCCAAACCTAGAATATCCTTTGGTGAGAGCTGGATGTTGAGTAGCACAACGACGCTCTACATCTAGCGCTATAGTGCTACTTCGAAGAACTATGATGATCAAGTTGTAGCGCCGTGGTGCTCTGGTTAGAGCACTTCGGCACTCTTGTTTCTGAAACTTTGCTTTTTTTCCTCCTCTTTTTAACAATATGGCACTTCAAAGAAGTACCTAGGTGCCATAGTTTCTACCCCAAAGCCTCAAGTAAGCTCTTTTAGAAATCTTTGAGTAGCTCTCTACATTGTATTACTCGGTTACTTATTGTTCTACTTGAGCAGCTTCAAATCTCCAACTTTCAACATAACATGAAATTTCAAAATAAAACAACCTAGACCTTAAGAAAAGTCTTAGCAACTGACTAAATAACAAGTAAGAACAAAACTTAATAAGTGAATTTTTTATTACATGTCAGGTGATATTAAAAATATTGAATCTAAGATAGGATCCCTAGCAATATCTATGTATATGATATTTATTTTTATGGTGTATTTTTATAAACTTCCCAAACACATGTTCGCCTCCTCCATTCCCTCAATAAGGTTTTCAATGGTTAGTCTCGTTTGGATTTCCATCTTTTGCACTGCCTCAAATTAGTAGTGATTATCGTCTTCACCAATCAACCATGCATACTGGGTAAAAAGAAAGTCAGTTTAGTTTTCTTGATTTCATTTCATGAATAGTCCTCTCTTTTGTGTTTTGTTATTTTGCCAAATAATATATATATATATATATAGGAAGGGTTTCAATGATCACTATTATATTTACCCATCGATGGTTACTGATTTTTTAGCCGTTGGATAAAAATCTAACGGTATTAATTAAATTAGTAGTTAGGCAATAAAATTTATTATAATTAATTAGCTTTGATATTATAAAACTCTTTGGAAGGGCAACCTAATGGTGGCCTGCTGACATGGTATTTTTAGTACATTTTTTATTTATTTATATAGAATCTTAATATGAGATTCATTGCTTGATTGTTTTCTATTCCAGATTATTAAATAAAAACTATTAAAAATTGTTTCTATCAAAAGCAACCGTATCAATCCATATTAATCAGCAATTGATGTTTTTAATAATAGCGTGTCATTAAAGAAAGCATTGGAGAACAACAAATATAATAAAAAATCAGCTGTATTATCAATCCATATTAATCATCAATTTATATTTAATCACATTTGACTAATAAAAAATGAAAGAAAGTATTGAAATGATAATCTTGACCATATTAAATAGGGAATAATTTTCATTTACTATAATTGGTGTTTCCTAATAATAAATTTTGGTTCTTATATTTCGTATACACTCGTTGAAAACACCACAAGGTATTCAGGCTCCTTTGAACGTATAAACACCACTGAAGATCATGTCCTTCGATCTCCTTTTGAACTCGTTTTCTAGTTCGTGCTCATAATCTCAAGCAACTGAGCCAAATTCTAATTTTCTACATCCATTGTTTTACCAAAATCAAGGTCAAACGCTAAAAAGATTAGACAAATAATATATGTTACATACACAACATTTCCTATATCACTCTTAATGAGATTGGCTCCCACCCTGCACTGAAACCAAACTCTTCAATAGGAAAATTCCAACGCTGTAATCTATTCACTGCTTGAATACGTTTTCTAAGCACTTGTCTATGAGTGTCATACAAGATTAAACTCCCAGCAGTTGCTTCCATGAGGAATTTATCATTCTTCAAAGAAAGCCAATGGAGTCGCAATGTCTACTAGAGGTCCAACGATTAGCTTTTTAATCCAACTACTCTTACCTTTTATTACCAACATAGTAGTCATCTATCACCCACACTTCAAAGGACTAAACCTCAGCTTTGGTTTTGCTGTAGTCTACCTGACCACCGCGAGGAATCTTTTCATACTCATGATATCTCTTTCAAAACAGAAGAAATCCAAAAGAACGAAGTGAAAATGAAATTCGATTACTCTATATTACTAAATTAAGGTTTGAAATAAAAACAAATCACACAATCCAATACAATGATATCAATTTTAATGACTAATACAATTTCAAAAAACTACCTAATTAATTTAAATGCTAAAAATGAATCCTAATAATAAATAAAATATGGAATAAAAAAATAAAATAAAAAGGAAACAAAATTTGTGGATTTGAAATAAAAACAAATCAACATAGTCAAATACGTATCAATCTAAATGACAAACAAAATTTTCAAAACATTACCTAATTAAATGCACAAAAATAAAATAAAATATGGAATAGAAAATAAAAAACAAAAAGGAAACCAAATTCATCCGGTATTAATTGCAAACTTCACAAAAAAAAAAATCTTTAGCATTAATTATAAACCTAACCAGTTCTTAAACCTATTATAGTAGGCACTAATTGCTTAATTTAATTAATACTTGCTCTAATTTAAATAATAAATTTATTATTATACGTATTTTAATGATGGTTACTCATGGAGATATAACCATTGAAATCTCCTCTATATATATATATGAATGTCTCGTTAATTAATTCCCTGCAGACAATAATAAAAGGCAGCAAATTGATCAAAAAAGTTAATGTCCTAATTTTTCTTTTTTTTTTTTTTTTTTTGGGTTGATATTATGGTGCCCGAGATTCTCACATGCGTACTAAGCTAATAATAAACATGTTCTAATTCATATTAGGCATCTAGAAGTCATTAATACCACTTTTATAATAACATGCTCATTCATTATGTTATGTGCATTTACATATATGCTATTATAACTAATGATTGTCGAAATTCCTGATGTAATGTAAGGGCTCAATGCCCACAGGAAGAGAGCTCGGTGTGCTAAAAAAACAAAAATATAACTATAAAAGTAATACTATGTGTACATGCATTAAGATCGTATTTGTTGATAACTTAGTCAAATAGTACTTTTTTAGTAAAATGTAATTTTCATGCATTTCAGAGCCGAATTCACTGTGTGCTTAACACGTCAATCAGCTTTAATTCAATGTATAGGACTCATTTATAACATTTTAATAGTCAGCTCCAAGTAAGAACGAGGTGGCATTCACGAGATGGCATTTACGACACTAATTGGTGTTTAGTTACACTAAGCTAGCTTAGATTAGCTTAATCGCGTAATGTCATTTTTGTGCATTCTAATAATTGAGTGCTAATACTATGTTTGCATTGTTTATTGGAGTATAATTGACCTATTTTTAGGTTCAATAATTAGTTATGGGGCTAGATTCCACCGGATTATAATAAAATCTGTCATATGGGATCATAGATCAAAGTATGATTAGATTTCACTTTCTAAGTTAGGATTCAACAACTTTGACTACACTTGGGTGTATAGGATTGACCAACAACGTGATGAGTATGCTAAGGACGTTTCGGAGCTTGACACACAGAAATAAATGAGCAAAATACCCAAAATACCCTTTAGAATTTAAGTTATGCAACTTCTTAGTCATTAAGTATCATTTTTAGACAAAATCTGGTCATTTTCTTCTCCTTTCTCTCCAGCCATGACCTGAACCTCTACAATACTTTTCTACACTTCTCTCAACTTCCTCAACCGTATCCAAGAGTTTTCAAGTGGTAGAACTCAAATTGGAGCTCTAGAAAGGAAGATAGAGAAAAACTAATAAAGGTAATTCTACTAGTTCTTCTTTCTAGGTCTTTTCCTTTAATTTCAATTCTCTACTTGTTTCCACTTAAATAATGGTCTCCTCAGGTCTTCTTATGTCTAAAAATCTATTTCTAAGTTTTGGGAATCAGTTTGGTGGAGATAGAAGACAAGAAGTCTACCAAAGACTCAAACTAGTCAAAGTGAGGTTTATGTAAGATTCTGAATTTGTAGTGATTTTTTTTATTTCAGCTCTTAAACAAAAGCTATTTTTTGATGAATAACGGTCCTAGGAATCCTTATATATTGCTATAAACCTTAAATTTAAGTGAAAGATTAAAGTTAGACCTAAATCCCCAAGGTTTGCTATGTATGGAGTTAAGTATTTTCATGTGTAGTAGATTAAGTTTCCTAAATTTGTAATCTGATTTTTTTTATTAATCCTATTATTTATTACACTCATTTGGTGACTGGTTACGATGAAAAATAAGCATAAAAGTGGGTTTAGACTATGTCCAAAGCGAAAGTAATTCAAGTGCTCTTAGATTGTACCGAATGATCCTCTTTGATGTGTATATCTGGGAATTGGATTGAATTAATAAGAACACCCAAATTTTGGTACTAAAATTAGTACACCTTTACAGGATTTTTATCCCCTCCACGATAGGTTTACAAAAATTTTACTTTAAGTAGCATTTAGGAGCAAATGGACTAGTTTTTACCAAGTTTTGTGCCATTTTGAATCATTTTATGCTACTGAACTAGCATTTATATTTTAATACTTTTGAATAGTTTTTTAATGCTAGTTATTGAGTGCTAAGTACCTTAAGTGATTTATATGCTTCTGAGTCTTTTTATGATTAATTTTCCTAATTTAGCGAAAGTTCTGATTTTGGTCTTTTTCAAGTATCTTATGCATTCATTTTAGTAAAATGTACATCTTAAATAAAAGAAATTCATGACAGGTGATTGGCACATCAATCTCTGGAGACTATTGACCCTTTTTACTTTCAATTTCTATTTAGGAGACGAGGTATGTAAAGACTTACAACTGCATCAAAAGTACTACATGGAAGATGTCATAATATAAAATTTACTTATTCTTGAATCCTATGAAATGGTATGTGTATGGCATGTCATGCATGCAAATTGAGAATTTCATTACAAAATATTTGAAAGTGAGTACCATTGTACCAATTTTATAAGATAAGTTTTAATTGCCATTGTTAGTCTATCGGAGCTAAGTAGGTAAGTATATTGATGCAGACTCTCCCGTTGAAGCGGGACTTGGGGATTTTATCATGTGTCTCGTTGAAGAGGGACTTGGGGATTTTATCATGTGTCTCGTTGAAGTGGGACAATATTAGCGCAGTGTGGGATACCCCTTTGATGAGAAGGAGTTTTCAAAAACCTCATATGATGGTCACACCTTATTTTTTTCTCTTAGCCAGGAATTCCGCCCAATGTTATCATGGCCTATCGACTTATTGGACTAGTAGTGTGCTAAAGGGCCCAACTATGAATGTTTTTAAAGAAAATGCGTGGATTCAAATGTTTAAAGAAGAAAGATATACAATAGGACCTTGATGAGATTTTACAGTATACATAAGCATGCATAGTTTTTACTTACTGAGATTTAGCTTATTTTAGTCTTATGATGCAGATGAGGAGGTACATTTTAGTGTTGACTAGCTGGTTGCCTGGCTTGCCTTTTGTCGCCGTGATCATACAAATGTGGAGGAGCTTGACTTGTAGGCGACGTTTTTTTATTATGATATTTTGGGTGTGATGTAAATACTACTACTGATGGCCAAATAGACTGATAAAAACCTCTTTTGATTGTACATTTTGTAAAGATACTTTTAACAAGAATTTCATGTAGTTGTTTTTGTTTAAAATGTTTGAAAAGTTCAAATTTGTCCACCTTTTTATAAAACTAAAGATATGGTTTAAGAAAGAATAATACTTTATAATTTGACTGTATATGACAGTATAATTAAACTAAGGGGTATTACATATATCATTTAATATTTTGTCGAAGAAGAAATAATATTTTCAAAAGAGTCTAATATGACTAGCTATAAGTGTTTCTTCTTTTGTATTAAATCTTATAGACTAATAATAAACAAAATAATCCCAATAAAGTGTAAAAAAGAATAAATTATAGCATAAAAATTCTAACTAAACATAGCAAAATCTATTACTAATCTCAATAAGAAATTCATAATATCCAAATAAGATTATACAATGTGCTCGATACAAATTTCAAGAGAGATTATGGTAGAGAGAAAGGGAAAAAAAAGGAACCCTTGTGGGGATGAGCTTCAAGTCTTCAAGAATCTCTCCCAAGAATTCTTTAAGAAATCTCCAACTCCACGCTTTTTTTCTCTAGAAATTTTATGTGTTTTTCTCTCCAACTCTCCACACTTTGAAATTGTACCTCCATGCATTTTTAAGCCATTCTCATGGGGTCAGACTCTAACATACTTAAGGATAGATGAATATACACTTTTGGATCATGAAAAGGGAGCAATCTGGGTCTTTAAAATGCATAAAAACGCATTTGGGACGCGTCAGTGGCGCAACTGTGCCTCATGAGTGGCATGGATGCACCACGGGAGTAGAGGTAGAGGCGTAATTGGGCCTCTTCTGTCCCTCTTCCTAGTTAGGAGGCGCAAAATGCGCCTCCAAATTAGGGTGCGATTGCACCCCTGTTGCTATCCGATGGCCTATGTTTTGCTATATTTGCTATATTTCACCTTGTTTTTGCTCCGAGATCTCGATTGATCTCGGCTTGATTCAAAATTGTTTGAAACTCCCATCTTTGATATAAATTCACCTAGATTCTTATTTATTTAAGAAATCTATAAAAATACACAAAACACATCAGAATAACAAAAATGATTGAAAACATACAATCATTTAAGCTCGAAAGGTACCTCATTTGACGTCAAATATCCTCCTTATCAAATACCTTCTAAACTCAAATATTTTCTTGTCCTCGAGAAAAGCAAAAGAAAGAAAAAGCAAATAGAAATCAAGTACTAACAATAAATGATAACATGTAAGTTTTGCATCAGTCAACAACCGTGTAGGTATCTTCGAAATCATCACAAAATATTCCAAACTCGAATGAAATACAACCAATGAAGATTTCTACAATTTTAACATAAAACATCAGTTTTCACTCCACTCAAGACCATTTCGTATAAGTGTGTACACAAATAATCTTACTCAACCAAATAAACTGGATAAACTTATGTACCTAGTAGACTAGGAGTAATTTCTAGATAATGTAAGTTAAAATTGCCATAAGCCCATACTTCATGTTGTGCTCTACTAATGTAGGTTATAGTGTCGTCGAATATCAAAAGGTCTTTCAAGGATTGTGATGTAAGGCCGAGATGAGGGGCAGATGAGAAGAACAATTTTAGGCTCGGATCACCCTTGGCATGCATTACAATTCAGGGATCCTGCATGATTCCTAAAAATAATTTCACTCACTAACCCCCAGTTACATCACTCTTCTTCTTTCAATTATTCCCACAACAAGCTAATTTCTGATAAAACACAAAACAGATCATAATCTTTTATTCATTTTTTTTTCTTTTTCTTTCAATTTTTTCATATTTTTTCATATTTTTCTTTAATTGTTTTTTGACACTAACATAAGGTTGTGATAAAAAGAGAAGAAATATAAACCTCATCTCCAAAATCTAAATTAACAATGTCCTCAATGTTGAAAAGAATAGAAGGTAGTGTACAATTTATACAATTTTCTCTTTTATTTTCTTTTATTTATAACAAACCAATCTACTAATAATTCTCCTACCACAACCTACACTTGTCGTTACACTCAATAAATCATGCAAGAGTGTAATGCAATCATGTCTACAAATGATGGCTTTAAGAAATAGGAACTAATTTTGTAATTTAGATGCACTTATGAGGATGATGAAGGACGTATGTCAAATAGACTCAGGCGGCATTAAATAGTGATAAATTTTTTTATGGGTTACCTTCAAAGGCTCAAACGATCCAAAGAAATGCCTGAATCTTCTCTTCAATGACACTTAACCTAGGATTTTGCCTTAAGCAATACTCAAATGGGTTCTATAATTCATGAGATATCGAAGTCTTACTAATGCACATAAGTGTTCTCTAGAGCTCAAACTGGTCAAATGATTATAATTCATGGAGTCAAGCATACTGATAATTCAATAAATTGCATATCAAAAGACCTACAGAATGCTAAATGACTATACTCTTCATTAACAACAAGTTATCTCATCTTATTAAAACTCACAACTTATTCGAACAAACTAAAGAAAAATAATAAATATATTTATTAAAAGGACACAAATCAAAGATAGAAATGTCATGGCAAACAACATATAAGCAAAGCTAATAGCCAACAAAGAATTAACTAACTTGTGTTCTCACTTCCAAACTCACAATCAATGTAGTTCAATCAAATTAAGTACAAGAGAATAAGAACATGTACCAAAGAAGCAAGACTTTTTCACCCCCTAGTGTGGTTGGTGAAATTGATGCTTCGGGCAATGGTACCTTTCGCTTTGGTTGGCGGGACTTCCCTGCATTCCTTGCATTTTCAGTTTCAACAATGTACAATGTACAATTTAGAAGCTTGTCAAAGATTGAATTTTTCCCAAGCAGGTGTCGTACAATACGACATACGTGTCTTGGATTTGAACGCCCTCAAAGTTGGCTATGTACGGAAATGTTTGGTACGTATGTTCAACTTGATTTGGCTCTGGCACATGTGTATAGTAGGCTTCAATAATCGGTGCTAGAGGCAACGATTAAGGTTGAGCCACATAGGATCATTATGGATTGCACTTTGATGACTGGTGGAATAATTACTTGGATCTTAAATGTGGAGACTCGCAAGTATTGTCTTAGACCTGCTCCTCACTTGAGTAATCATCATCGAACAATCCAAAGATCCTCTTGCTTGTGCTCGTCTCCTCTACGTGGCTTGCATAATTGCATACGTCTTGTGCATTTCTTACGACTATCCTTATCTTGGTTTCAATAAAGTCATTTAGAGAGTTGGCTTGAAGGTCTATCCTCTCCAACTTCTCTATACAAAGCTTGTTTCCTCTAAAAATTAGGCAACTAGGTCTTCAAGATTGGGAAAAGAATCTGCTTGGTGATATAGAATCTCAAATCATGGCGTGGAAATGTTGGAATTATCCCTCAAACTAAAATAGCTTTGCAAATAATTCCAACTGTGATAAATAAAAATCACCATGTCTTCTAACAACAAGTAGGCTTTATCCGAGGATAATTGGTAGAAATAGATGGTACCATCTCCTTTTTCCATTCACAATCTTGTTTCAGTGCATAACCCACTAAGGAAGATTTGTAGTTAACTCCCGGGAGAAGCCATGATGACGAAATGTCAAGAGCAATGACGAATGTCTAATTGCGTATATTTATTATGGGATTATATCATCATTATAAACTTAGAGTTTCATCAAATTCCCTAATTTAAAGCAAGTTTGTGGATATACGCATAAAAGCAAGAGTTACCCCTAATTTGTGCTAAATTTTCATTTCTGTGTAGGTTTTGTAAAATGGGCACCGATTCTAAACCATATAGGAGATTGATCCAATTCTTGAACCCATAGATTCTAGACTAAATTTCTAACTAAATTCAATTTGCATGATCTATCTAGATTGTGACGTCCCTCGATCCCACACACGTGCGTAAGCATATTAGTACAAATATTTAGTGAGATCGAGAGACGATACCTAACTTGGAACTAATAAAATGGGGTAAAATTTAAAACTTTTTAAACTTTCTGTGAGAAAACGAGAAAAGCTGCACTCATTTTTACATATAGTATAATTTATACATACAAACGTACTCACAAAGTGGACCTCTCATACAGTATACATAATATACACATACTCAAGACAGATACAAAATTTTCAGTCAGGAAATCACAGCGTCAAAATGCTCATATACACAAGCCGCGGTCAGAAAGTTGGCACTCCTCCTCTAAACTCACATATGAGCAGTATCATCTGCAATATAAGAATATTTGTGAGTATAAAACTTAGTAAGTAACGTATACTGACGCAAAGTGCACATGACAGAGAACGGATAATCATATGATTGGGATCCCTGTGTATATTGTATTGCCTGACAAGACCGTGAATCACATACTGAGCCACTCAAATAACTAATAACTAATCATAAGCCGTCGTATAGAGGTCTCGAGTCCCAAATACATCTCAAACCCCTCTGTGTACTGCAGAGGTCCTCCCCATACCGCTATCAGAGTGTTCCCAAAGGAACTAAATATATATATAATGTCCCCGAAGGAACCTAATAATGTCCCCGAAAGAACCAGATAATGTCCCCGAAGGAACCAGATACTTGGGCGTTGGCCCGCCACACCCTATTCACAAATACTCGTCAGGCAATATAAATACACCACGTGTTCATGTCTCATGTAAAGCATAATGATAAATGCATATGTACACATATTCACAAATTTCATATCCACATATTTCACAGATTCACAGAAACAAAGAATTTCTTACATTGCAGGTGTGACGTTACTTACCTTAGTTCCGAGCTTTATCAATATTGCTGTGAAATATTCTTCGCTCAAGGTACAGTTGATATGTCCCTATTATTTAGAAATTAATAGACTCGTGTGGTCACTACACATGTGATATTTCTAGAACTGGTATCTAAACTTAATTAGCAAGAGAATAAAAGGCAATAATTAAACTTCTCTTATAAATTCTGTCAATCCAAATTGTATAAGACACTCAATTATTCAAAAAGAACTAAATTATGAAATTTTGTTATCACATTTGACATTAGTGATAATAGCTAAACCTACTTAATTATAGATTCAACTAAATCAATGATACGGAAAGTATCAATATAATATGAATATATTAAATTACATGACTTCCATGGCTTATAAAGTCAACGTAAACCACCAAGTACATAAAAGTCAATTGATTTATATATATCTTAAGTTTAATTATAACTTTTAAAGTCACAAGCTTGACTGGGTGCCTTTCCATATTTTCTATTTGTGCCTTTCAAAGTTACAACACGTGTACATCACTTTTAAGTAATGTCCAAAAATAATTAAAATCCCACCGTGAGCTTAAATTAAAGACACTCAAAGGATACAAAGTAGTGAACTAGATTATATACAATAACAAAGTCTTAATTGAAGCTTAAACTTATGTATATATGTATTGACATAGTTAAATTACTACACCTATCACCCAAATTTACATGTCGTGGAGTCATCTAAAAAATACATAAAACTACACAAATTTACTGTTAGGAGTATCATGAAAGTTTCCCAAAACATCCAAATATGATTTGATAAGGCATGTATATATATACTATTAAAATTGAAACAAAATAAAGTTAAACATACTTCTCAAAGGAGATATTAATAACACTAAAAAAATCACCATTTGAGTTCACGTGAAAAGAGACAAGATTGCTTGCAATCAATTTACTGAAGCTATTATGTAAGGATCACTATTAACCATATATGGACTTATACTAACAGAGTGAAGTGGAGAGGTTTTGAGAAGATAATGGAGTGGAGAGGTTTTGAGAAGATAATAGCTAGCAGTGGTTCACAAAATATGGATATATATATATATATATATATCTTAGGAAGTCGACCGACTTTGCCAAAGTTGGTGTTTAAGTTTTCTTTTTCTTTTTCTTTTTTTTTTATATATATATAATATATGATAATGCAAGAATATTTTTATTTAAAATAAATAAGATTATGTAAAACCACAAACAACAAGATTATTCTATTTTGTTCTCCTCTTGTTATTTCTATTGTTATAATCTTACTTTGCCTTCAAAATAGTAAGAATTTTCTGCTTAAAGCTATGCTCATATAGTATTCATACTTGTTGCTCTTCTCCATCTTGTTTACTTAATCTCGCATGTTGCTAAGGTAAAAAGGTGAATCTCTTGGGGGAAAAGTAGATATAATCTAAATTCTTTGTGGACCTTATTATTTATATACTTTAATCACTGTTATACATGGGTCACTTAATTTTTTTTAATCAATCTTAATCCCTCCTTGTTAAGTAGTGGGTCTTAATTCATTATACTCAATCTTTGATACAACAAATACTTAATTCCTTATGTACCGGTTGTGCTACGAAGGAATTTTGATTTATTGTAAACATAAGGTGGCACGTATTTGCAAGTGTTTGCATTATCAAATAACGTAATTAAGAAAAATAATCTAATCACATAAATAACTAATAGTGAACTTTTAATGATAAATCTTCTGATTAGAACCTCCATTGTGTATGGATTCCTATTGAGTAATAATAGAACTTAGATTATACTTATTTGATGTACCCAAGAGTGGATCCCCAAATCTTAGCAAGTGCTCAATTTTGCAACTTCATATAATTATATTTCTATCACG
>JXTC01000037.1:49795-61567 GCA_002914845.1 Trema orientale
AACTTATTCTCCCATAATTATTGCTAAAGTGGCCAAAATATGAGAAAAGAAATGGTTGGCATATCGTGTTTGGAGAAAGCAACTCTCAGGAAACAAAGTATGACCCGAAAGACGAGTCTAAGCTATGGTCCATGGACTCCCACCTGTTTGTCAATGGAGATATTATTATTAATATTGTTATTGTTATTATGCATTTTGACATGTACTTCTGATGACTCAAAGTTACTAACAATTAATTTATATGACCAATAACAAAACATTTTTTTAATTTCCTCCTATTGGGAAATTGCTCCTTTTGTCTGCATGCATGCATGATTGCCTTGCTATTTGATTTTAGTAAAAAAAAAAAAAAAGGGTTGAAAAATGACAAAATGCAATCATACAGAAAGCAAAATTTGCGGACTCGCAAATCAATACCATATAAGAATCACTAATATCATCACAATAACTGCTATTGCTCACAACACGGTTCAGCTTACCTTTTTACGACAATCCATAACCAAGAACAAGAGACTATGGCAGAACTAGTCCTCTCCCCTATCGCAGACAAGATCATTGGCATCCACGGCCGTGCAAGAGATTCGATTTCTCTGGGGACTCGACGACGAGCTTCAACAACTTGAAAACACCATCTATTTGATCGGAGGCGAAGCCGTACTTCTAGATGCTGAGGAGAAGCAGGTCCATGACCACCAAGTCAAGGTGTGGCTCGAGAGGCTTGAGGTTGTGGCTTATGAAGCTGATGACTAGTTCGACGAGTTTGAGGCTGAAGCTCAGATAAGAGAAGCGAAATCCAGAAATAAAATGGCGAAGCAGGTACGCACTTTTTTCTCGAGCTCGAACCAACTTGCTTTTCGATTCAAGATGAGCCGTAGAATAAGGGAAATCAAGAAAAAGCTTGACGATGTTGCGGCGGACCGTTCAAAGTTCCAGCTAGATGTGCGCAGTGAAAAGTCGCAGATCGTTGCCAGGGGAGTGAGAGAGGAGACTCATTCGTTTGTACGTGAGGAACAAGTTATTGGGCGAGAAAAGGATAGATTGGCAATTGTGGAGCTTTTGTTGGAGGACCAATTTGAAGAGAATGTTTCGGTTATTCCCGTAGTTGGGATGGGAGGGTTAGGAAAAACGACACTTGCTCAACTTGCTTTCAATGATGAGAAGGTCCAAAACCACCTCGAACTTAAAGTGTGGGTTTGTGTCTCTGATGTCTTTGAAATGAAACAAGTTCTTCAACAAATCATAAAATCTGCAGCCAATCCTAAAAGTCCAGGGGATCTCCAAATGGACCAAATGCAAAAACAACTTAGGAGTGAATTAAACGGGAAGCGCTATCTCCTCATACTAGATGATGTGTGGAATGTGGACCGCGAAAAGTGGCTGAGGTTGAAGGACTTATTATTAGGTGGTAAAGAGGGGAGTAGAATTATGGTAACCACTCGTAGCAAAATGGTTGCTGAAATTACACGCACAGAGGCAGAAGCATATCATCTAGGGATTTTAGATTAAAATGAATCGTGGACTCTATTTAGAATGGTGGCTTTTAAGCGAGGGGAAGAGCTAGAGGACTCCGATATTAGGATAAATATTGGAAAGGAAATTGTGAAAAAGTGTGGAGGAATTCCCCTTGCCATAAGAACGTTGGGCAGTATGCTATACTCCAAAATTTCAGAAACAGAATGGTTGTTCTTCCGTGAAAATGAGCTTTCAAAAGTACCTCGAATAGAAGATGATGGCATTTTATCAACATACTTAAATTGAGTTACGATCATCTACCATCACATCTAAAACATTGTTTTGCCTATTGTAGATTGTTCCCTAAAGATTGTGAAATTAATGTTGAGAAGCTAATTAGACTCTGGATGGCACAAGGTTTTTTGAAGTTCCCTGCTGATCGAAGGCAATGTTTATTAGAGGATGTGGTCGTGACTATTTCATGGAATTGCTTTTGAGGTCATTCTTTCAAGAAAGTTTCATACTTGATCCATGGGAAAGCAGACATATTATAAAATACAAAATGCATGATCTTGCAATATCAGTCGCTGGAATCGAGTGTGCTACAATAAGTTCAAATGAAGAGCATATTGATAGAAGAACTCGTCATGTATCATTGGATTTTAAAGGTAACTCACTAAGGCAACTTTCAGATTCATTGGTTCAAGCGAAAGGGATGAGAACAATTCTCTTGGAACCTATATTTGCTTCAAAACATGAGGAAAGATCATTAAGTCCAATAATCAATAGTTCAACTATCTTAAATTTCAAGTTCCTACGCACATTGGATCTAAGTGCTTCAGGGATTGAAGTAGTGCAGAATTCAGTTTGTGCATTGAAGCGTTTGAGATATTTAGATCTTTCTCATAATGATATCAGGACGGTTCCAAACTCTATCACTAATCTTCAAAGTTTGCTTATGTTAGATGTATGTTGGTCAAAAATTGAGATATTGCCGAATGGTATTGGAAAATTGAAGCATTTGAGATTTCTTGTTGTTTCTTACAGCAGTCTAAAGACATTGTCTAATTCAGTTACTATGTTGAAGAATTTGGTAACATTGAATCTTAGTGGCAACAAGTTCAAAGAATTGCCCACAGACATCACCAAACTAGTCTCGCTCAGGCATCTTGACATATATGGGAAACATTTGACTCACATGCCTTGTGGAGTAAGTCAATTGACAAATCTTCATACGCTAAGTTACTTTCCCTTGAGTGGTGACACCGATAATGTCCCTGGGCATAGTGCCCAGTTAAATGAATTGATGCCATTAAACGACTTAAGAGGAAAGTTGAAAATTTCAAATTTGAGACATGGAGAAGATGCTGTTCTGGAATCTAAGGCTGCAAATGTAAAGGAGAAAAAACATCTTCAGGCCATAGAATTAGCTTGGGATTTCAAGGAAAATATTGACATTGATGAAACAGAGGTTGTTGTTTATGAAATGTCATTGGAAGGCCTGCAGCCTCACCCAAATCTTAAAGAATTGCTTTTAGAAAGTTATGGAGGTGTCAAGTTCTCAAGTTGGCTTTCTTCACTTACGAATCTAGAATCAATTGAACTCCAAAACTGTTGGAAATTCCAGCATCTTTTGCCATTGGATCAATTCCATTCTCTTAGGAAATTGCAGCTAATTGGTTTGACATCTTTAGAGTACATTTCAAGTAGTAGTGAAATCGACTACTTCCATTCATCATCGTCGTCAACAACATTATTGCCATCCTTGGAAACTTTATGGTTATGGGATTTACCTAACCTGAAGGGATGGTGGAGGGACAATGTAGTCAATGCAGAGAATCACACAACATCGTCTTCCTTCCCTCGTCTTTCTCAATTACTTATCGGTGGGGATTGTGGTAAGCTGATTTCTATGCCGTTTACCCCTCATCTACAACTATTGCAGCTATTTAATACAAAGCATTGGAACCCATTCCAAATGGAAACGATGAATGTTGCGAGACCACTCATTCAACCTCTTCTGCCAACAAAAGCAACCAACGAAGCATCTTCCTCGTCTAATCTCTCCAATACGAAGAATCTGAGTATTTATGGAAATGAAGACCTGCAATGTCTTCCAGACTGGCTGAAAGGCCTCCCTTACCTTGAGATGCTGCAAGTTTCGGAATGTTCTAAATTTAAAGATTTGTCACCATGTATTCAAGACCTCACATTACTTCGAATGCTCGTGATTGAAAATTGTGAGGTGTTTGACATGTCCAACGATGATCCAATTACGTGGAGATCCCTTAGAAGCCTCCGCTTTCTACAATTTAATTGTCTTCCAAAATTATCGGCTCTTCCTCGGGGGATCCAGTATGCTACTAGTCTAGAATACCTCTACATTTTGGACTGTAAAAAGCTTGGCAAGTATTCCAGAGTGGATTAATAACCTCAAATCACTTCAAGTATTTAGCATTTCTGCTTGTCCCAATTTGAAATTCACTACCTGAAGGAATCCGAGATCTCTCTTCTCTTGACGTACTGGAGATTAAAGATTGTCCCATGTTATTGCAAAGATGCCAAAAGCATATTGGTCAAGATTGGCCTAAGATTGCTCATATCCCACATTTGGTTTTGGAGCAGAGTCCCAACAAAGATGCATCACGATCATCTACTTGTTCAGGTATATACTTGTGCTCATGCTTCATAGAAATGATAATGCAAATATTGTTGGAAACATTCTGTTTAACTTTATAAATACTGCAGAATGGATCTCATTCAAAAGATTCGGGCTATGTGGAAGAGCTACAAGTTGAGCATTAGCAAGTATCTAACTATTTTTTTCTTGCTTAATCTCTGATTACTCTCGGTAACACGTATGAAATATTAAGCATGTAATTGTTTCTCCACGGATTCATACATTGAAAACATGTCTTTCTATTCGTAACATGAGTTTTTTTTTTTTTTTTTAAAAAAAAGACAGCTATTTTGTAATCCAATTCCATTAAGTTCTAATTTTGATGGGACGAATGGTTGATAAGGAGGACGATGTCTATCTAAGGTAGTTTATTACTTTCATTGATATTTTTTTTTCAGACCTTGAAGATTGAGGAAGATCATCCTACCTAATCACAAAAATGGCAAAGGCCAAAACTGTGGAGAACTGGCTTAAGAAAAGGCATTTTCTTTGTTATGGTACGTAAACCCAATNTGGCAACAAGTTCAAAGAATTGCCCACAGACATCACCAAACTAGTCTCGCTCAGGCATCTTGACATATATGGGAAACATTTGACTCACATGCCTTATGGAGTAAGTCAATTGACAAATCTTCATACGCTAAGTTACTTTCCCTTGAGTGGTGACACTGATAATGTCCCTGGGCATAGTGCTCAGTTAAATGAATTGATGCCATTAAACGACTCAAGAGGAAAGTTGAAAATTTCAAATTTGAGACACGGAGAAGATGCTCTTCTGGAATCTAAGGCTGCAAATCTAAAGAAGAAAAAACATCTTTAGACCTTAGAATTAACTTGGGATTTCAAGGAAAATGTTGACATTGATGAAACAGAGGTTATTGGTTATGAAATGTCATTGGAAGGCCTGCAGCCTCACACAAATCTTAAAGAATTGCTTTTAGAAAGTTATGGAGGTGTCAAGTTCTCAAATTGGCTTTCTTCATTTACGAATCTAGAATTAACTGAACTCCAAAACTGTCAGAAATTCCAGCATCTTTTGCCATTGGATCAATTCCATTCTCTTAGGAAATTGCAGCTAATTGGTTCGACATCTTTAGAGTACATTTCAAGTAGTAGTGAAATCGACTACTTCCATTCATCATCGTCGTCAACAATATTATTGCCATCCTTGGAAACTTTATGGTTATGGGATTTACCTAACCTGAAGGGATGGTGGAGGGACAATGTAGTTGTTATGCAATTTTAAATCCACATCGGTCAACGCCAAGAAAGGAAAGTCAACAATCGGGTTGCACCAGGTCGCATATGTGTTCTTTTGATTAGAATGCGACCTCCTCCGAAGGAGATAGGTGCAACCAACATAATAAGAAAATTATATCAAGTGTCTTCAAACAGGTAATCGACAAAGAAAAGGAAACAAGCTTCTGAATGGAGATCGAGTAATCCCTTTATTTAATTCGAGATGTTACCCGATTGTATATTGTTATCTAAAATGATATTTTTTGATTATGCACTTATCTATTGTGTAATTAGGAAACGTTGAGCCATCCTCGCCTATATAAAGGAGGCTCAATCTCATTGTTAGACACGATACAATTTCTTCAAAAAAAAACACCTCATTACATTCTGTAATTCTCTCTGCTCACCTTGAGACTTAGAGAAACTCTTGTAATTCTCCAGAAAATAGTGAGGAACAGTGGACGTAGGCTCATCTTTTTTTGGGACTGAACTTGATGATGTGGGAAGATGCTTAGTTGTTGGAAATAAACGCCCAATACCAAATTAACATTTATAATTACCTCCTATTAACTAACTTAGCAAGTCTAATAAAACCTAGAATTAACTAGTATAGCGGCAAGAAGGGTCGATCCACAAAGATTGGATTTTAGATTAGTTATTAAGTACCAAAATTATCATAACCTAATTTTATCTAAGCATCAAAACTAAATGAATTTAAAATAAAATGAATAAAAATAAAGATAAAAGAATTACATAAATAAAATATGAAAATTACTATGCACTAATGTACTAAGGACATGATTTCCCCTAATTATTCCTAAACTCGTCAAATTAAGCAATTATTAGCCTAATTCCATTAAATTCACTAATCAAGGGACCTAATCTAACCTCATTCCCTCTCTCGAGTGCCGAATGAGATAATATGCCCAAGTACCTAAGTTGATATCTCTTTCTAACCCAGTTCTCTAAGCACTCGTTAAGTTTTAGCCCTTAATAACTTCCAATTTTGATTATCTAAGTGTTGATCTCCTCTCGGTCTCACAACAACCTAAACTATGTTTCTCAATTCCGGGTTATGAAATCAAACTCTCTCAAGTATCAAAATCACAACCTAAGTTCAACTAATTCATTGGCCACATAAATTAGAGGCAATAAGCAAGGAGAAATATAAATGAATTAACAATGGAATCTAAGCCAACAATTAACAAAATAAGCAAAATAAAGAATTAAAAAGGTACATCACATCCTAAGATAGAGAATCAATCCAAGCATAATAGAATCCACGGCTAATCTCATAAAGAATTTCAATATTCCCAAACAAATTATACAATATGCCCAATACAAAATTCAAATGAGATTAGGGTGAGAAAGAGGAAGAGAAAACTCTATTGTGGAGGTAGAACTTCAAGCCTTCAATTCTTTAAGTATCTCTCTCAAGCTTCCTCTCCAAATTTCAGCTCCAAAGCTCTCTCTCTCTAGGATTTTTAGCTCTCAAAGGGGTGCCTCCTCTTCCAACTCTCCACTACTTTGAAATGGAGGCTAAAGTGTGTATTTAAAGGGCACTAAGATGACCTAAGAAAGGGAGAAATCTAACCATCCATTGGTGTTAGATCAAGGGCCAAAAATGGCTCTTAAAGTTGGCCAAAAACGAGTGGACACGTAGCTAAAAAATGGGAAAAACGCGGCTTTCACGCGTACTGAAATCGCAGTGGCACCGCGGTGCCCGTTTCTGGCACTGCAGTACCCTGCTGAGGCACCGCGGTGCCACTTTCTGGGCACCGCGGCACCCTCGTTCTGGGGCTGAGGCACCGCGGTGCCCAAATGGGCACCGCGGCGCCTAGTTGCTGGTCCAGTTGAGTTTTTCAGCTCTCTTTGATGCTCCGGGCCTCGTTTCGACTATTAATCGCTTCATAAACTTCCCTTTTTTGGTGTTAAATATACACTAAGCCTCAATTTCTTATTTTCTACAATAAAAACACAAAATGACGTTAAAACAACACAAATGCTTGAGAACTTACAATTATTTGAACTTGAAGAATACTTGATTTGTGAGTAAAATACATACTCATCAGAACTACTATAAAATTGGTGTCTCTTTATTTGCTTTGATCTATCAATCCTTCTCATATATATGCCACATCTCGTAATTTTTTAAATTCATTGTTGACAAAGCCTCCATCAACAATCAGCGTTAGAAGGAGGGCTATTCCAGCAAAGTGTTCGTCATTCTTGCCTTTTCAATAATGGCAAATACCAGAAATACTATCAGAAGAGCTAGCCAACCCCAAAGCATTGCTGCTGCACAGATCGATCCTGCTCGAGACCAACCTGCCGTGACCGCACCAGAGAATATCGTCCAAAGACAGGATCATATGGAGGATGCTCTAGTGAACCTTCAGCAAATCACTAACCAGATTAATGATTCTCTACGACGACCTACTGAAGGACAAATGGTCACTCCACCACAACAAAAACACCCTAGAGATCATCTTGCTCGACAACCCGAGAAAGGAATTCGGATCCGAGAGGCAGGAAATCGTGACTAGCCTAGTGCCCAACAGGAGCGTCACACAGATTGCACCTCCAAGGGCAAAGGCAAGGTTGCGGACTTGCCACGAGAATCCAGTACTGGAAGTTCGATCACTGATCGTGATCGTGGACAACTTTCTCAGAGAACAACTGTCAATCGTGATCGTCTGAGCAGCGCACAGAATCGTCAATCGAGAAGCGTCTTCGAGAGGATCAGTAGGGAGCCAAGGCGAAACCCTGTGGACCTGAGACAACACCTGGAACAATGGCGTAGCTGTGAGCGATCAATATCGCATTATCACGATTGAGTCGATCTCGTCGCACTATTACGGTGGAGTCTTCACAAAGGTCGCAGCAGACCCTTCCTGGCCAACCTTCCGTACACTGTAACAACAATCAAAGACCCCTCCCGCCACCAGCTAATGCTCTTCCTCAAAATATCGATGTTCATAATTTGAGAATCGCATTAGATGCACTAGCTGGTTGGGATGATGAGTTCACTAGTGGGTATCGTCAATCGCCATTCAACGAGGAAGTTCGAGCTGCTACTTTACCTGTTGGATTCAAACTTCCTAACATAAATACTTTCGATGGGAAAACTAGTCCACAAGATCATATGGATCACTTCAGCAACCTGATGGAGCTTTACCGAGTCGATGATCTTGCACGGTGCAGATGTTTTGCTGTAACTCTCATAGGGGCAGCGAAAAAGTGGTTTCGAGGACTCTAACCTGGTTCAATCTTATCTTGGCAACAACTTCAAACTATGTTCTTAAGACAATTTCAAGCTCCCAAAAATTTCACTGTTCCGTTAATCAGTTTGTCTGCTATTCGACAAGGTCTAGAAGAGACTCTACGATCCTATCTTAATCGCTTTACCTCAGAGTTGGAAAAAGTCAGCAACCCACCTAAAGGAGGAGTTTTAACTCCGATGATGGCCGGGGTGCGAGCTGAAACTAAACTCTGGGAAGAGATACTCGAGCGAGAATGCAGAACTCTTGAAGACTTTTATCGACAAGTTGGTCGGCATCCAAGGGTCGAATCTTCACGCGAAAATTTTCACAAGACGAAGGGAGAAAAAGATTCAACTAAAGACGCGACCACGACCAACAACAACAATAACAATTACAAAAAGACAAACAAGAGAAAAAACGAGCAGCTAACTGAGAAACAGCCCGAATCGAAGAGGCAGGAAGTTCCAAAAGCTCCCATGAGATTCAACAACTATACTGAGCTGAGTGCATCCATAGATCATATCTATGCGGTCACAAATCAGCAGGAGCGATATCATCAATCGGAGCCAATTAAACGGAAAAAAGTGAAACGTGATCCCAACAAGTTTTATCGGTATCACAATGATATTGGACATGACACCAACAACTGCGACGTCCTGAAAGATGAGATCGAAAGATTAATTAAAGAAAGGCGACTACGGCAGTACACCCGGCAAAATAATGAAAGAAAAGAAGAAAACCAGCAATGACCTCCGGAAGTTCAGCAAGAAGTGCGAACTATATACGGGGGACCGCATGTTGGTGGAGATTCGAGGAAGGCATAGGGTAGGTACGCAAGAGAAGCTCGGCAGCAGCTATTCACCAATGTCGTGCTTCTTAAGCAGTGACCATAAAAGTTTCAATGGGTACCTGATATAGACATCACCTTCACGGAGTAGGATGCGAGGGAGGTCTATTACCCGTATAATGACGCACTAGTCATTAAGATCAATTGTGGAAACACTCAGCTATGGTGAGTATTAATCTATAATAGAACTGCTGTCGACATCCTATACTATGACGCCTTCAAGAAGATGGAGTTGAGTGACTGTGACTTAAAACCCGTCGTCACTCCACTCTACGGATTTACTGGTGATAGCATAATGCCTAGGGATATGATTGAATTAATGATTAACATTGGAACTTATCCTATAGTTTTAACAGTAATGACTCAATTCTTGGTTGTAGATTGCCCCTCCGCATTTAATGCTGTACTAGGAAGACCAACTCTGAGAGAACTTCGAGTTGTCACTTCAATTTATCATCTCGCCATGAAGTTTCCAACACAACACGGAGTAGGCGAAGTGCAAGGTAACCAATACGACGCACAGACTTGTTATAATAATTCATTGAGGCTCGCAGCAAAAGATACGAAACCTCGCACAATGATGGTCCAGCTACAAAGTAAAGCATCGACCAATGCATCAATCGAAGATCTCGAACCTCGAGAAATCGATGAAGAGGTCAAAACTGGACCCATAGAAGACTTGGAAGATTTATCAATCGATGAGTCTTCGAAGGTGCTTAAAATCGGGGAAAGCTTCAGGAACCCATGCGAGTTACGATGGTCGCTTTTTAAAGTCAAATTTTGACATCTTTGCATGGCAATATTCGGATTTGGTAGGAATTGATCTGAATGTCATGTGCCATCGTCTCAACATAGATACAACAAAAAAGCTAGTGTGACAGAAAAGAAGGGCGATGGATCTTGAATGCTACGTTGCATTAAAGGAAGAGGTGGACAAATTGCTCGAAATTGGATTCATCAAGGAATCTTTTTATCCAAACAGGCTTGCAAACTCAGTTTTGGTAAAGAAATCCAACGGGAAGTGGAGAACTTGTATCGACTTTACTGATCTCAACAAAGCCTGCCCGAAGGACAGTTTTCCACTCCCAAGAATCGATCAGCTTGTAGATGTGACTTCAGGACACGAACTCTTAAGTTTTATGGATGCATATTCCGGATATAACTAGATCCCCATGTACAAATTAGATGAGGAGCATACTTCGTTCATTACTGATCAAGGACTGTATTGCTATAAGAAGATGCCCTTCGGACTCATCAACGCAGGAGTAACTTATCGCGTCTTATCAATATGATGTTTGCAAAATAAATTGACAAGACAATGGAGGTATACATTGATGATATATTGGTGACGTCGAAGAAAGCTGAAGTTCACATCAAACATCTTGATGAGATGTTCAAAATTCTTCGAAAAAATCAGATGAGACTGAATCCCCAGAAATGTGCGTTTGGTGTAGGATCTGGGAAATTTCTGGGATTCATGGTAAATCAGCGAGGTATCGAAGCTGATCCACAGAAGATACAAGCATTAATTGATATGCAGTCAACTCGCAAACCAAAAGACGTGCAGAGCCTAACGGGAAAAATAGCCGCACTAAGTCATTTTGTATCTAGATCCATTGATAAATGCCAACCATTCTTCGAAGTGCTAAAAGGATTGAAGAAGTTTAAGTGGACCGAAAAGTGCGAGCAGGCGTTCTAAGAACTGAAGAAAAACTTGGGTTCTCCTCTACTTTTGTCGAAACCGAAATCGGGCGAAAAGCTATACTTGTGCCTCACTATTTTCAAATATGCAACAAGTGCTGCATTAATTTGGGAAGAAGAAAATATACAGCGACCTGTTTATTATGTAAGTAAGAGACTACTTGTAATGCCCAAGATTCTCACATGCATAATAAGCCAATAATAAACATGTTCATATTGCATAATGGACATATCAAGCAACCAGTATCATTATTATGGTAAATTATTCATTTTGATTTTTTTTGAATACTTTTGATCTGTATTATTGTGCTAATGTTTGTCGAAGATCCCCCATGCAGTGTAAAGGCTCAGTACCCTCAGGAAGAGAGCTTGGTGTGTGAAGGGAATAAAAAATACAATTATGAATAGTAATACTGTATGCATATGCATTAAGATCAAGTTTGTTGATAACATAGTCAAATAGTAGTTTTTCGGTAAAATGCATTTTTTCACGCTTTTCGGAGCCAAATTCACTGTACATTTAACACGTCAAATAGCTTTAATTTAATATTTAGGACTCATTTATAGAATTTTATTTTGGCCCAGGTAAG
>JXTC01000037.1:72083-82523 GCA_002914845.1 Trema orientale
GCTTCCTTATTTTGTGAAAGTTATGATTTTAGTCTTATGGTTGTTTTCTTAAGCATTGTACATTGTAGTAATAATTTTAGTAATAAAATTGACAACAGATCTTCCACACACACCTTGCCACCGAGGATATTGACCCTTTCCACTTTCAATTTCTATTCAAGACAACAGGTAAGTAGAGATTTATTTTTAACTGCATCACAAGAACAGTAGTAGAAATAAGATATTTTCCTACATGCTTATGTGTATTATATTAATTATATGGTTGTTGTTTTGTTCATGAAAGACATAAGCATGACATTATCATTTAAGCATGATTTTCAAAGAAATGAAGTTTTCCACGCATTGAATTTAAAGTAGTACCATTGTACTGATTTTATGAGATATGTTTTAAGTACAGTGTTTAGTCTGTCTGCGTTGGGTAAGTATAGTTTGCACAGGCATCCTTCCCGCATAGGTAGGCAAGGCTTACCGACTGCCGGGACTGAGCATTGTACTATGAGATTGGTATATTACTTAGTTGGTCTGCGTTGGGTAGGCATGGTTCACATTGGCCATGTGTTTCCTTCCCGCACAGGTGGGCACGGCCTACCGACTGCCGCGACTTTGTAATATACCCAAGGGCCCTATAAAGAAATATTTTCTAAGAAAAGTGCATTAAAATGAAAAGTTATGAAAGAAAGAGTACAATGGGAATTTCAATGAAGTATATGCATGAGACACATTCATGAGCATGCATGGTCTTTACTTACTGAGCATTAGCTCATGTAGTTCCTGTGATGCAGGTGAGGAGGTTTTTGATGTGTAGAGCTGCTGGTTGGCTAGCATGCTTTCTTGTCGCCATGATCATACAAATGTAGACGAGCTTGACTTGTGGGCGATGTTTTCTTTGTATTTTGTTATTCTGGTGTATTGTAAATATTACTGCTGGTGGCAAGATAAACTGATAAGGAGTTTTCGGTTGTATATTTTGTAAATACACTTTTAACAAGTAATGCCACGCAATTGTTTTAGAGCTTGAAAAGTTTAAATTTGACCCACTTTTTGCAAAATATAAAAGTATGGTTTAAGAAAGAGTAACACTCCCAAGTTTGACCTGCGTAGTCATAGGGTTAGGCGAAGGGGGCGTTACAGTTAACCCTTATTTCTGGCTGAAATAGGTGTGTACAAAAAGGGTAATACGGTCTAATTCCCTTAGTCCGTTTCCTATTTTCATTTTTTTGGTACTTTCCTGTTTGTAATGGCCGATTCTCTTAGTAGATTTTGGCCGAATTTTGGTTGTATTTCAGACTACAAATAGGCGTGTTTAGTCAATAAAAAATCACAGAAGATTACAATTCATTAAAATTGAGAGCAATTTCTCTTTGGTTCTTTGAGAACTTATCAGATTTCTCTGTGGCATTCATCCCTTGACTTATCAATCGAGTTTTCCATCCTTGATTGTGGCGTCTTCCCTTATACCAAGGTTCACATCTCTTTATAGGTGTTGGGTCGAGGTTTCCCATCCGAATCTGATTGTAGAACGGTCCTAGGCATCATCCTTATTTCGAGTTTCGTCACAAGTTGGCGAGGTTCGTATCATTTAGTATCAAGAGCCGGATTCTAGTTCCAAGTTGATTCTATCCTTTATTTTTTTCTTCTTAGTCATACCAGCCCTTAATTCTTTCTTCTTTGTTTCATTTAAATCATCCAAAAAAAAAAAAAACAGCCTGTTCTTGTCATAGCCGAAGTCAGATTCTTCTTTATTGCTTTTAAATCCGAATTTAGCTTTGTGTTGCTTTTGAGTATTTCAGTGAATATTTAGGTTCTCAAAAAAAAAAAAAAAAGAGAACAGAAGGAGAACCGGATTCACAAAAAAAAAAAAAGAAGAAGAAGAAGAATCAAGGAATTTCTAGCCGAATTAGAGGTTTTTGAGTGTGCTTCAGTAAAACAGTCATAACTTTTGATCCGGTTATCGAAACGATGCGTATTTTATAACAAATCGAAGCTTATTCCGAGCTCTACGACTTTGAATGGGCTATATTTTATTCACCCCAATTTGCGAGCCCAAAATCTATCGTTTTCATCACTTTCTGAGCCTTCAAAGTTTTGTGCGCGTTTTTCTCTTGTTTCTTTGTTTCGTGTGATCCTTCAAAGTATTTTCTTCGACTTTGAACCTACGGTCTTCTTTTCCTTTTCTTTTCAATTTCAGAAACTTTTGCTTCCAGATTGCTACATTAAAATTCGAATTTGATTGGTGAGTTTTGTTGTGAATTGTTGCAAAGAAATTCTGCTAGTTGGTTGAATTAGTTTGATAAGAACCTATAGAGGAATTACGAGTGAAAAAAGGCAAGAGTGCTGAGCATATAAGAGGGTAAAAGCCAATCTGATAAAGAGTGAAACACGAGTGAAATTGAGTAATTCATTATTCGAGTGAAACACATGAGAGAGTGTGTGAGATCCTTTCTTTTACTAACTTTGTTTTGCAGCAAACATGTCAGACAACAAGGATAAAAACACTTCTGGGGTAGCAAGTCCATGAGTGAATGGACTGAATAGAGAACGCACATGTGGAACAACCACAGATCGCTCCTAATGTGCATAGAACAGAGAGATTCCAGCCTAGAGAGAGATTTCAACCTAGAGAAGTGAGGGTTGAAGATGAAGAGTATTATAAAAAAAACTTTTGGAGATGAAGATGATCGAGATTCGATTGTTGGCAATAGGAGAAACATTGGGCAGTTTAGAGGAGCTAAGAATCGGGAAGATAATTCTTTGGGTAGCATTAAGATGAAGATTCCGTCCTTTCAAGGCAAAAACGATCCAGAAGCTTACCTTGAGTGGGAGAAGAAGGTAGAATTGGTATTCAATTACCACAACTACTCTGAGAATAAGAAGGTAAAGCTAGCTACCATGGAATTTTCTGACTATGCTATTGTTTGGTGGGATCAATTGGTGATGAATAGGAGAAGAAATAGAGAGCGTCCAATAGAGACGTGGGAGGAGATGAAAACTGTGATGAGAAAGCGGTTTGTTCCAAGCTACTACTACCGGGAGTTGTATAACAAGTTGCAAAGTCTTAGACAAGGCAACCGGAGTGTAGAAGAATATTATAAGGAGATGGAGGTTGCCATGATTCGAGCGAATGTAGAGGAGGACCGGGAGGTTACAATGTCCAGATTCTTGATTGGTTTGAATCGAGAAATTGCTAATATGGTGGAACTGCAACATTACATGGAGTTGGAGGATATGGTACACATGGCAATAAAAATTTTGAACCAACTTAAGAGGAGGGGCAGCAACACACGTCCAAGCCAAAATCCAAGTATATCCGCATGGAAATCGAATCAGTGGAAGAAGAATGAGAGGCAACCAATGACGAAGCCAAAAACTGAGCAAAAGCAAGAGGTGACCAGCCATGAAAATCAAGGTAAATCCAATTCTTCTACTTCTAGGAATCGTGATATCAAATGTTTTAAATGCCAAGGCAGGGGTCACATAGCTAGTCAATGTCCAAACAAAAGAGTTATGGTGTTACGAGATGACGGTGAGATCGAGACCGAAGATGAAGATGACACTAACTCTATGCCACCATTGGAAGATGCCGATGAAGAGAAATACCCGGCCCAAGGAGATCTGTTAGTGGCAAGGAGAGCTCTAAGTGCGCAAGCCAAAGATGAAGAAGAGGTGCAACGAGAAAACATCTTTCATACTAGGTGCCACGTTCAAAACAAGGTGTGTAGTATGATTATTGATGGTGGAAGTTGTACTAATGTTGCTAGCACTACTATGGTGGAGAAATTAGGGTTGCCAACCATGAAGCATCCCCGACCTTACAAGTTGCAATGGCTAAACGATAGTGGTGAAGTGAAGGTGAATAAACAAGTGTTAGTTTCCTTTTGTATCGGGAAGTATGAAGATGAAGTCTTGTGCGATGTGGTTCTGATGTAAGCTGGACTCTTGTTATTAGGTCGACCATGGCAATTTGATAGGCGTGTCAAACATGATGGCTTCACCAACAAGTACTCATTTGTACTTAATCAGTGACCAATCACTCTTGTACCTTTGATACCAAAAGAAGTTCACAAAGATCAAGTGAGGTTGCAAAAAGAGAGTGATCAAAAAAGAAAGAGTGAAACAGAGAGAGAGGCCGAAGAAAAAAAGACAGAAAAGGCAATTATAGATTCGGCCATTGAGAGAAAAAAAGAGAGAATACAAAACAATTTTTATGCAAAAGCCAAAGAAATTAAGAGAGCGATGTTTTCAAACCAGCCGATAATTGTACTCTTATACAAAGAGGCGTTTTTAACACTAACGATCTTAACCCTGTTTTGCATAGTTCTGTTGTTTTCCTGTTGTAGGAATTCGAGAATGTCTTTCCTGATGAGGTGCCACATGGTTTGCCTCCAATAAGGGGAATAGAACATCAAATTAATTTTGTACCCGGCACTTCTATTCCAAACCGACCAGCCTATAGGAGTAACCCCGAGGAGACAAAGGAGCTTCAACGGCAAGTTAGTGAGTTGATGGGAAAGGGGTACGTTAGAGAAAGCATGAGTCCATGTGCAGCTCCGGTAATTTTGGTTCCTAAGAAGGATGGATCATGGCGGATGTGTGTTGATTGCCGAGCGATCAACAATATAACAGTAAAGTATCGTCATCCTATTCCTCGCTTAGATGATATGCTAGATGAATTGCATGGGTCTTGTGTATTTTCTAAAACTGATTTGAAAAGTGGATATCATCAAATCCGAATGAAAGAAGATGATGAATGGAAAACTGCGTTCAAAACAAAATATGGTTTATATGAATGGTTAGTTATACTTTTTGGGTTAACTAATGCTCCTAACACTTTCATGAGATTAATGAACCATGTTTTGCGTGCTTTTATTGGAAAGTTCGTAGTTGTTTATTTTGATGATATTCTAGTTTATAGAAAAAACTTGGATAAACATGTAGTATATTTGAAATCTGTTTTAGATGTACTTAGAAAAGAAAAGTTGTTTGCTAATCTGAAGAAGTGTACCTTTCGCACCGATAAACTTATGTTTCTAGGATTTGTTGTGAGTGCACAGGGTATACAAGTTGATGAAGAGAAGGTACGTACAATCCAAGAGTGGCCGAGTCCCACGACAGTAGGAAATGTGAGAAGTTTTCATAGACTTACAAGTTTCTATCGGCGGTTTGTGAAAGAATTTAGCACATTAGCCGCACCACTTACCGAAGTAATTAAAAAGAACGTTGGTTTCAAGTCGGGAGAAGAATAAGAGAAGGCGTTTCAACTGATCAAGCAGAAACTGACCAACACCCCTTTATTGTCTTTACCTAACTTTAATAAAACGTTTGAAATTGAATGTGATGCTTCAGGTATTGGTATAGGTGCAGTTTTAATGCAGGAGGGACGACCAATTGCTTACTTCAGTGAGAAACTAAGTGGGGCTGCTTTAAACTACCCGACTTACAACAAGGAGTTCTATGCATTGGATATGGCTTTGGAGACATGGTAGCACTACCTATGGCCTAAAGAATTCGTGATCCATACAAATCATGAGTCATTGAAACACCTGAGAGGCCAACATAAGCTGAGCAAGAGACATGCCTGATGGGTTGAGTTCATTGAGACGTTTCCGTACGTTATTCGATACAAACAAGGCAAGGAAAACGTCGTCGTAGATGCACTTTCTCGCAGGTATGTATTACTTTCTACTCTTGATGCTAAAATACTTGGTTTTGAGCATATTAAAGAATTATATCCTTTAGACCATGACTTTAGTGAGGAGTATGTATCTTGTGAAAAGACAGCCAATGGTAAGTACTTTAGGCATGAGGATTTCTTGTTTCGAGAAAATAAACTGTGCATACTAAATTGTTCTGTGCGAGATTTGCTAGTGAGAGAGTCATATGGGGGAGGTTTAATGGGACATTTTGGAGTTACAAAGACTTTAGCTGTTTTACAGGAACACTTCTATTGGCCACACATGAAACAGAATATTGAGAGGATTTGTGGTAGATAGGCAAGTAAAATCCCGAGTGCAACCCCATGATTTATATACCACACTACCCATTCCTAGTGAGCCTTGGATTGATATTTCAATGGACTTTGTGTTAGGTTTGCCTAGGTCAAAACGGGGTAGAGATTCTATTTTTGTGGTGGTGGATAAATTTTCCAAGATAGCACATTTTATTCTATGTCACAAAACTGATGATGCTTCCCATGTTGCTGATTTGTTCTTTAGAGAGATTGTAAGATTGCATGGCATGCCTAGAACAATTGTTTCAGATAGAGATGCTAAGTTCTTGAGTTACTTCTGGAAGACTTTATGGGCTAAGTTAGGAACTAAGTTGTTGTTTTCAACTACTTGTCATCCTCAAACCGATGGTCAAACTGAAGTAGTGAATAGGACTTTGTCTACTTTGTTGAGGGCTATTATTAAAAAGAATATCAAAGCTTAGGAAGAGTGTTTACCGCATGTTGAGTTTGCTTATAATCGTTCTGTTCATTCCGCTACTAAATTTTCACCATTTGAAATTGTTTATGGTTTTGATCCTTTAACTCCTTTGGATTTATCACTATTACCTTTGTCTGAGCGCGTGAATTTAGATAGAAAAAGAAAAGCTGACCTTGTAAAGCAGATTCATGAAAAAGCTAAGCTTAACATTGAACGATGAACTGAGCAATATGCCAAACAAGCAAATAAAGGCCGACAACAGATGGTCTTTGAACCTGGTGATTGGTTTTGGTTGCACATGCATAAGGAGCGGTTCTGACACAAAGGAAATCCAAGCTGTTACCTAGAGGAGATGGTCCTTTCCAAGTCTTGGAACAGATCAACGACAACGCATATAAGCTTGACTTGCCTGGTGAGTATAATGTCAGTGCTACTTTCAATGTTTCTTATTTAAGTCCTTTTGTTGCAGGTGATGAACTTGATTTGAGGACAAATCCTTTTCAAGAGGAGGGGAATGATGAGGACATGGGAAGCACAAGAGCTTGGAATGCGGATCCTATTCAAGTTCCCATTGGTCCAGTTACAAGAGCACGTGCCAAGAGATTCAAAAATGCATTAAGTGGGCTGATTCAAGACATTTGGGCTCAAGCATGCACGTGGAGGCCCATTGAAGGAGATGAACGAATTTCTAAGCCCATTACAAGCTTGATTCAAGTTAAGGAAAGTCTATAGGCGCATGTAGAAGGGGAAATCTGATTTGTAAAAGCTTGGACGCCAAGTCATAGCTTACTTTCCTATTTTGCTTATTTTAGGTAGTTTCCCAAAATGATTTATTTGCTTATTTCCTTTTATTTAGTGGCGTGTAATAGGCTGATTAGTAGCTTGTATAGTCAGAATTGACTTCCTTTTTAATTAGGGCCGAATTTGGCTTAGCTATTAGGGTTAGTTTCCTACTTTCCTTTTCTGGTTTGGGTAAGTTACTTTTAGGCATTTTTGGGGTATTTAGATCTGATAATTTCGTGGCCCTTGGCCTATATATTGTACAATTTTCATTCAATAAGAGCAGATTACAATTCATTAAAATTGAGAGCAATTTCTCTTTGGTTCTTTGAGAACTTATTCGAACTTATCAGATTTCTCTATGGCGTTTATCCCTTGACTTATCAATCGAGTTTTCCATCCTTGATTGTGGCGTCCTCCCTTATACCAAGGTTCACATCTCTTTATAGGTGTTGGGTCGAGGTTTTCCATCCGAATCTGATTGTAGAATGGTCCCAGGCATCATCCTTGTTTCAGGTTTCATCACAAGCTGACGTGGTTCATATCAAAACTTATCTAATTTCTCAAGGTACCAAATAAAGATTATTAGTTGGTCTAGAACTCATTTCATTGTATCTAGCACTTAGTTTTTCCAAACAGGAATTTTCGGTCAATTTTATTCATTCTCTTTGGTGAGAGTTCAAAACAAGAAGTTTGTTACTCGAAACTTACCTAATATCTCAGGGTACCAAATAAAGAGTATTTGTTCGTCCAGAACTCATTTCGTTGTATCTGGCACCTAGTTTTCCCAAATGGCAATTCTCAGTCGATTTTGGTCATTCTCTTTGGAGAGAGTTTGAAACAAGGAGTTTGTTGCTCCGAACTTACCTAATATCTCAAGGGACCAAATAAAGAGTATTTGTTGGTCTAGAACTCATTGCGTTGCAGAGCACCTAGTTTCCCCAAATGGCAATTTTCGGTCAATTTTGGTCATTCTCTTTGAAGAGAGTTCAAAACAAGGAGTTTGTTGCCCTAAACTAACCCAATTTGTCACGGTACCAAGTAAAGAGTATTTGTTGGTCTAGAACTCAATTCATTGTATCTAGCACCTAGTTTTCTTAATTGGCAATTTTCGGTAAATTTTGGTCATTCACCTTGGAGAGAGTTCAAAACAAGGAGTTTGTTGCTCCAAACTTACCTAATATCACAAGGTACAAATAAAAAGTATTTGTTGGTCATGAACTCAAATCGTTATATCGAGCAACTAGTTTTCCCAACTGGCAATTTTCGGTCAATTTTGGGCACTCTCCTTGGAGAGAGTTCAAAATAAGGAGTTTGTTGCCCTAAACTTACCAAATATCTCAAGGTACCAAATAAGGAGTACTTGATAGTCTAGAATGCAATTCTTCGTATCCAACACCTATTTTTCCCAAAGGGAAATTTTCAGTCAATTTTGGTCCTTCTCTTTGGAGAGAGTTCAAAACAAGGAGTTTGTTGCCCGAAAGTTACCTAGTATCTCATGGAACCAAATAAAGAGTATTTGTTAGTCTAGAACTCATTCCGTTGTACCTAGCACCTAATTTTCCCAAACGGCAATTTTTGGGCAATTCTGTTCATTCTCTTTGGAGAGAGTTCAAAACAAGGAGTTTGTTACTCGAAACTTACTCAATATCTCAAGGTACCAAATAAAGAGTATATGTTGGTCTATAACTCATTTCGTTGTATCTAGCACCTAGTTTTTCCAAATGGCAATATTCGGTCAATTTTGGTCATTCTCTTTGGAGAGAGTTCGAAACAGGGAGTTTGTTGCTCTGAACTTACCTAATATCTCAAGGTACCAGAAAGAAGACTTGATAACTTAGACTAAGATGCGTTTTGCTCTGCTAGGGTTTCCCTTCTTGCCGTTTCCAAACTAATAATTCTCATCTCAATTTCCGATCATGTCTTCCAAATTGGATCGTTATACGACTTCCTATTTACTTTTCGGTTATGCATTTAACGATTTTAAGTTAAGAAATCATGTGGATTCTCGATCCCAAGAGGATTCGGATGACAAATCATTATGCTCTAATGAAGAACCAACGACGGCCATTGATGAACAGCAACTACCGTCTCAAGATGGATCAAGATTGTTGGTTGATGGATCTCATGCTCACGGCTCAGGTTATGACATCATAGGTGCTCATGGGTTGGGTGGGAATGCGACCATTCAGCAACAAGGTGCTCATGGGTTGGGGCGTGAAGAGGCTAGGGTTTCGTCCTTTGAGGAGCATGGCGTGCATGGGCCAATACAGGAGGCGGCTAGGGTTTCTGATTGTGGTGTTCAACACGCGGCTACGGTTTCTGATCGCCGGCATGCTATGGGGGTAGGGCTTGCTAAACGCGGTTTCATGACTAGAGTTATTGGTGGTGACCAAGGGACGGCGGTTAGGGTTCATGATGGTGGTGAACATAGGACGGCTGCTGGGGTTCATGGTGATAGTGACCTTGGGACGATTACTAGGGTCATTGGTGGTGGAGATCTTCAAATAGCGGCTAGAGTTTTTGGTGGTGGAAATCATCACACGGCGGCTAGGATTATTGGTGATGGTGATCATCAAACGGCAGCTAGGCAGATGGGAAGTGAGGACCACGGTTCTACATGGGCGGCAGCTAGGGTTATTGGTGGTGGTAACCACCAAATGATGGTTCCTCTTGTTCAATCTGCGCAAATGGGTAACAAGATGCCCTCTTCACAAACGGGTAACCTGGGTGGTGTTCCAAAACCAGGTAACAATGGCTTTTTTGTAGGCACGGCTGCTACAGCAATTTCTGGTAACCCTGGTTTGGGTAACCTGACCGCTGGTACTACCTTTGCACAAATTTTAAATTCTGGTAATTCTGGTCACAATGCTTCCAACGTGACAGGAGATGATCAAGATGCCATCTCTGCCTCTTTCATTGCTCCAGAATCGTCCAAACCCTCTATCAAAGGTAATTTCGTTTGCGTGAAAGTTAATGAACAATCCTTGAAGAAGCGCCTGGAGCTTTGTCAATTTTCCCTCATAGGACGCATATTTTTATCAAAAGGGGATTCCCCTTGGAAACTACCAGACCTCAAATTTAAACTATAATCAGTTTGGCAACTGCCACCATCTTGGTGCTTAATCTCTCTTGGAAAAGGATTTTTTCACATCCTTTTACCCTCTTAAGAAGATAAGAATAAAGTTTGGGGGATGGGCTCTTTAAATTTAAAACCTGGAGTGCTTCGTCTCCA
>JXTC01000037.1:85388-99448 GCA_002914845.1 Trema orientale
ACTGTCTCTATTAATTCCGCCATTGCCTTAATTTGGCAAGCAGTAGGGGAATCTAACAGGATTGGCTCAGGATCAATGAGAAATTCCTTGGAAGAGTTACAGATTTTGAAATGTCTCCATGTCCAGACACGGCCACCAAAGGCTCCGAGAGTCTTGGAAGTTCAATGGCGTGTCCCCCCGGTTGGTTGGTTGAAGGTTAATACAGATGGGTCTGCCTTTGGTAGTCCAGGCCTGGCAGGTTGTGGAGGTATCTTTCGAACCTCTCGAGGCTTTTTTAAAGGAGCCTTTGCTATCTCTCTGGGTAAGTGCTATGCTTTTGAGGCAGAGTTAGCAGGTGCAATTCATGCTATTTCTTACACTTGGGATTTTGGTTGGAAGAATCTTTGGCTTGAGAGTGATTCCTCATACCTGGTTACACTATTAAAGGCACGATCCCCCTCTGTCCCTTGGCGATGGAAACCATCTTGGTTACGATGCATTGACAGGATTACTAAGATGAACTTTCATGTCTCTCATATCTTTCGGGAAGGTAATTCAGTTGCTGACCTATTGGCTGCTAGAGAGACAAGTATTCAGGCTCCAACATGGTGGCATCACACTCCTTCATTTATTCAAGAGGCCTTCTACAAGGACTGTTCAGGGCGATGCAATTTCCGCTTTTCTTAGTTGCCCGCTTTTGTATTACAATGTGCTCTTTTTCCTTTCTGCGGTTTTTCCCTTTGGGTTTTACGTGGAAAGGTTTTTTAATGAGGCATTGTAGGGAGGTTATGACCATAGTAAGGTCTCGGCATAACTATCTGGCTCCTTCCTGGGCTTTTAGTTTAGTTTTGTTCTTTTTCCCATTTCTGGGGTGTATCATTCTTGGTTTCATTTTGTACTCATTCACCTTTTAATTTAATTTAAATAAATTACCGGAGGAACTTTTCCTCTAGGTAACATTTAGCAAAAAAAAAAAAAAAAGAAAAAAAAAATATATCTCAAGGTACCAAATAAAGAGTACTTATTGGTCTAGAACTCATTTCGTTGTATCTAGCACCTAATTTCCCTAAACAGCAATTTCGGTCAATTTTGGTCTTTCGCTTTGGAGAGAGTTCAAAACAAGGACTTTGTTGCTCCGAACTTACCTAAAATGTCAAGATACCAAATAAAGAGTATTTGTTAGTCTAGAACTCGTTTCCTTGCGTCTAGCACCTAGTTTTCCTAAACGGTAATTTTCAGTCAATTTTGGTCATTCTCTTTGAAGATAGTTTAAAACAAGGACTTTGTTGCTCTAAACTAACCTAATTTGTCACGCTACCAATTAAAGAGTATTTGTTGGTCTAGAACTCAATTCTTTGTATCTAGTATCTAGTTTTCTTAATTGGCAATTTTCGGCAAATTTTGGTCATTCACCATGGAGAGAGTTCAAAACAAGGAGTTTGTTGCTCCAAACTTACCTAATATCTCAAGGTACAAATAAAACTTATTTGTTGGTCATGAACTCAATTCGTTATATCTAGCAACTAGTTTTCCCAACTGGTAATTTTCGGTCAATTTTGGACACTCCCCTTGGAGAGAGTACAAAACATGATGTTTGTTGCCCTAAACTTACCTAATATCTCAAGGTACCAAATAAAGAGCACTTGTTGGTCTAGAACTCAATTCATTGTATCTAGCACCTAGTTTTCACAAAGGGCAATTTTCGGTCAATTTTGGTCATTCTCTTTGGAGAGAGTTCAAAACAAGGAATTTGTTGCCCGAAACTTACCTACTATCTCATGGTACCAAATAAAGAGTATTTGTTAGTGTAGAACTCATTTCATTGTATCTAGCACTTAGTTTTCCCAAACGACAATCTTCGGTCAATTTGGTCATTCTCTTTAGAGAGAGTTCAAAACAAGGAGTTTATTGCTCGAAACTTGCCTAATATCTCAAGGTACGAAATAAAGAGTATTTGCTGGTCTAGAACTTATTTCGTTGTATCTAGCACCTAGTTTTCCCAAACGGCAATTTTCGGTCAATTTTGGTCATTCTCCTTGGAGAGAGTTCAAAACAAGGACTTTGTTGCTGCAAACTTACCTAATATCTCAAGGTACAAAAAATATCTCAAGGTACAAAAAAAAAGAGTATTCTTTTAAGAGGGCGGTCTTCATCTGTTCCCTGGCGGTGGAAACCATCTTGGCTTCGTTGCATGGAAAGGATTTCAAGGATGAACTTCCGAGTTTCTCATATTTTCAGAGAAGGTAATGCAGTTGCTGATATTTTGGCATCTCGAGCTTCGAGATTTCAGACGTCGACATGGTGGCATTCCATTCCTTCTTTTATTCAAAATACTTTTTCCAAAGACTACATGGGCCGTGCTGCTTTTCGTTTTTCTTAAGCTTTTGGTTGTTTTGTTCAGCTCTTCTGTCTTTCTTTCGATTGTTTTGAACATGGCTCCTTTTTGTATTCTGATCTTTTTAATTTAATTTAATAAATCTACCGGAGGGACTTTTCCTCCTGGTAACATTTAGCAAAAAAAAATATCTCAAGGTACAAAAAAAAAGAGTATTTGTTGGTCTAGAACTAATTTCGTTGTGTCTAGCACCTAGTTTTTCCAAACGGCAATTTTCAGTCAATTTTCGTCGTTCTCTTTGGAGAGAGTTCAAAATAAGGAGTTTGTTGCACCAAACTTACCAAATATCTCAAGGTACAAATAAATAGTATTTGTTGGTCTGGAACTCAGTTCGTTATATCTAGCACCTAGTTTTCCCAATTGGCAATTTTCGGTCAATTTTGATCACTCTCCCTGGAGGGAGTTCAAAAAAAGGAGTATGCTACACGAAACTTACCTAATATGTCAAGGTACCAAATAAAGAGTATTAGTTGGTCTAGAACTCAATTCTTTGTTTCTTGCTCTTAGTTTTCCCAAATGGCGAATTTCTGTCATTTTGGTCATTCTCCTTGGAGAGAGTTCAAAACAAGGAGTTTGTTGCCCGAAACTTACCTAATATCTCATGGTACCAAATAAAGAGTATTTGTTAGTGCAGAACTCATTTCGTTGTATCTAGCACTTAGTTTTCCCAAACGGCAATTTTCGGTCAATTTTGGTCATTCTGTTTGGAGAGAGTTCAAAACAAGGAGTTTACTGCTCGAAACTTACCTAATATCTCAAGGTACGAAATAAAGAGTATTTGCTGGTCTAGAACTCATTTCGTTGTATCCAGCACCTAGTTTTCCCAAACGGCAATTTTTAGTCAATTTTTGTCATTCTCCTTGGAGAGAGTTCAAAACAAGGACTTTGTTGCTGCGAATTTACCTGATATTTCAAGGTACAAAAAAAGAGTATTTCTTAGTCTAGAACTAATTTCGTTGTATCGAGCACCTAGTTTTCCCAAACGGTAATTTTCGGTCAATTTTGGTCATTCTCTTAGGAGGGAGTTCAAAACAAGGAGTTTGTTGCTCCAAACTTACCAAATATCTCAAGGTACAAATAAAGAGTATTTGTTGGTCTGGAACTCAATTCGTTATATCTAGCACCTAGTTTTCCCAATTGGCAAATTTTGGTAAATTTTGGTCACTCTCCTTGGAGGGAGTTCAAAAAAATGAGTATGCTGCTCGAAACTTACCTAATATGTCAAGGTACCAAACAAATAATATTTGTTGGTCTAGAACTCAATTCTTTGTTTCTGGCTCTTAGTTTTCCCAAAAGGCGAATTTCTGTCATTTTTTGTCATTATCTTTGGAGAGAGTTCAAAACAAGGAGTTTGTTGCTCGATACTTACGTAATATCTCAACGTACTAAATAAGGAGTATTTGTTGGTCTAGAACTCATTTTGTTGTATCTAGACCTAGTTTTCCCAAAAGGCGAATTTCTGTCATTTTTGGTCATTCTCTTTGGAGAGAGTTCAAAACAAGGAGTTTGTTGCTCGAAACTTACGTAATATCTCAATGTACTAAATAAGGAGTATTTGTTGGTCTAGAACTCATTTTGTTGTATCTAGCACCTAGTTTTCCCAAATGGCAATTTTCAGTCAATTTTGGTCATTCTCTTTGGAGAGAGTTCAAAACAAGGAGTTTCTTGCGCGAAACTTACCTAATATCTCAAGGTACCTAATAAAGAGTATTTGTTGGTCTAGAACTCATTTCGTTGTATCTAGCACCTAGTTTTCCCAAATGGCAATTTTCGGCCAATTTTGGTCCTTCTCTTTGGAGAGAGTTTGAAACAGGGAGTTTGTTTCACCGAACTTACCTAATATCTCAAGGCACCAAATAGAGAGTATTTGTTGGTCTGGTACTCATTATGTTGTATCTAGCACCTAGTTTTCCCAAACGGTAATTTTCGGTCAATTTTGGTCATTCTCTTTGGAGAGAGCTCAAAACAAGGAGTTTGTTGCTCCAAACTTACCAAATATCTCAAGGTATGAAATAAAGAGTATTTGTCGATCTGGAACTCAATTCGTTATATCTAGTACCTAGTTTCCCGAATGCCAATTTTCGGTCAATTTTGGTCACTCTCCTAGGAGAGAGTTCAAAAAAAGGAGTTTGTTGCCCGAAACTTACCTAGTATCTCAAGGTACCAAATAAGTCGTATTTGTCGGTTCAGAACTCAATTCTTCGTATCTAGCTCCTAGTTTTCCCAAATGGCGATTTTCGGTCAATTTTCGTCATTATCTTTGGAGAGAGTTCAAAACAAGGAGTTTGTTGCCTGAAACTTACCTTATATCTCAAGGTACCAAATAAAGAGTATTTGTTGGTCTAGAACTTGTTTCGTTGTATCTAGCACCTAGTTTTCCAAATTGGCAATTTTTGGTCAATTTTGGTCATTCTCTTTGGAGAGAGTTCAAAACAAGGAGTTTGTTGTTCGAAACTTACCTATTATCTGAAGGTTCCAAATAAGGAGTATTTGTTGGTCTAGAACTCATTTCGTTGTATCTAGCACACGGTTTTCTCAAATAGTGATTTTCAGTCAATTTTGGCTGTTCTCCGTGGAGAGAGTTCGAAACAGGGAGTTTATTGCTCCGAACTTACCTAATATCTCACGGCACCAAATAAAGAGTATTTGTTAGTCTAGAACTTATTACATTGTATCTTGCACCAAGTTTTCCCAAACGGCAATTTTTGGCCAGTTTTGGTCATTCACTTTGGATAGAGCTCAAAATAAGGAGTTTGTTGCTCCAAACTTACTTAATATCTCAAGGTACCAAATAAAGAGTAATTGTTGGTCTAGAACTCAATTCGTTATATCTTGCACGTAGTTTTCCCAATTGGCAATTTTCGGTCATTTTTAGTCATTTTCTTTTAGAGAGAGTTCAAAACAAGGAGTTTATTGCCCTAAAATTACCTAATATCTCAAGGTACCGAATAAAGAATTTTTGTTGATCTAGAACTCAATTCTTCGTATCTAGCACCTAGTTTTTCCAATTAGCAATTTTCGGTCAATTTTGGTTATTCTCTTTGGAGAGAGTTCAAAACTAGGGGTTTGTTGCTCGAAAGTTAACTGATATCTCAAGGTATCAAATAAAGAGTATTTGTTTGTCTAGAACTCAATTCTTTATATCTAGCACCTAAGTTTCCCAAATGGCAATTTTCGGTCAATATTGGTCATTCTCTTTGTAGAGTTCAAAACAAGGAGTTTGTTGCCCGAAACTTACATAATTTCTCAAGGTACCAAATAAAGAGTATTTGTCGGTCTAGAACTCATTTCGTTGTGTCCAGCCCCTAATTTTCCCAAATGGCAATTTTTGGTCAATTTTGGTCATTCTCTTTGGAGAGAGTTCAAAGCAAGGTCTTTGTTGCTCCGAACCTACCTAATATCTCAAGGAACCAAATAAATAGTATTTGTTGGTTTTGAACTCATTTCATTGTATCTAGCACCTAGTTTTTCCAAACGACAATTTTCGGTCAATTTTGGTCATTCTCTTCGGAGAGAGTTCAAAACAAGGAGTTTCTTGCTCGAAACTTACCTAATTTTTCAAGGTACCAAATAAAGAGTATTTGTTGGTCTAGAACTCATTTCGTTCTCCCAAATGGCAGTTTTCGGTCAATGTTGGTCATTCACTTTGGAGGGAGTTCAAAACAAGGACTTTGTTGCTCCGAACTTATCTAATATCTCAAGGTACCAAATAAGGAGTATTTGCTGGTCTATAACTCCTTTCGTTGTATCTAGCACCTAGTTTTCCCGAACGACAATTTTCGGTCAATTTTGGTCATTTTCTTTGGAGAGAGTTCAAAACGAGGAATTTGTTGTTCGAAACTTAACTAATATCTCAAGGTATGAGATAAAGAGTATTTGTTGGTCTACAACTCAATTTTTCGTATCTAGCACCTAGTTTTCCCAATTGTTAATTTTCGGTCAATTTTGGTCATTCTCTTTGGAGAGAGTTCAAAACAAGGAGTTTGTTGCCCGAAACTTACCTAATATCTCCGGGTACCAAATAAAGGATATTTGTTGGTCTAGAATTCATTTCTTTGTATCTAGCACCTAGTTTTCCTAAATGGAAATTTTCGGTCAATTTTGCTCATTCTCTTTGGAGAGAGTTGATACGAACTCCGCCAACTTGTGATGACACCTAAAACAAGGATGATGCCTAGGACCGTTCTACAATCAGATTCGGATGGAAAACCTCGACCCAATACTTATAAAGGGACGTGAACCTTGGTATTGATACGAACCTCGCCAACTTTTGATTAAACCTAAAATAATGATGATGCCTAGGACCGTTGAACAATCAGATTTGGATGGGAAACTCGACCCAACCCCTATAAAGACATGTGAACCTTGGTGTAAGGGAAAATACCACATTCAAGGACGGAAAACTCGATTGATAAGTCTAGGGATGAACGCCACAGAGAATTCTGATTAGTTGGAATAAGTTCTCAAAGAACCAAAGAGAAACTACTCTCAATTTTAATGAATTGTAATCTGATCTTATTGAATAAAAAGTGTATAATACATAGGCCTTAAGTCACGAAAATATCAGTCCTAAACACTCCAAAAACACCTAAAGGTAACCTACCCAAACCAAAAAAGGAAAGTAGGAAAATAACCCTAAAAACTAAGCTGAATTCGGCCTCAATTAAAAGAGAATCAATCTGATTTTAATCTCTTAATTTTCAGCCTATTACACACCCATAAAAGATAGGAAACAAGTAAATAAATCGATTTGGAAAACTACTAATTTGCACCTAAAATAACCAAAATAGGAAAGTAAGCTATGACTTGGCACTCAAGCATTTACAAATTAGATTTCCCTTCCCATATGCGCCAATAGACTTTCTTAAACTTGAATCAAGCTTGTTATGGACTTAGAAATTCGTTCATCTCCATCAATGGGCCTCCACGTGCATGACTGAGCCCGAATGCCGTAAATCAGCCCACTTAAGGCATTTTTAAATCTTCTGGCACGTGCTCTTGTAACTGGACCAATTGGAACTCGAATTGACTCTTTTGTAATTGTACCTTGATTTGCATCACTTGAGATATTAGGTAAGTTTCGGGCAACAAACTCCTTATTTTAAACTCCCTCCAAAGAGAATGACCAAAATTGACCGAAAATTGCCAATTGGGAAAACTAGATGCTAGATACAAGGAATTAAGTTCTAGACCAACAAATACTCTTAATTCGGTACTTTGAGATATTTGGTAAGTTTCGGGCAACAAAATCCTTGTTCTGAGCTCTCTCCAAAGAGAATGACCAAAATTGACCGAAAATTGCCATTTGGAAAAATTAGGTGCTAGACCAATAAATACTCTTTATTTGGTACCTTGAGATATTTTTTTTAGATAAATGATTCCAAGAGGAAGACCTCTGGTAGATATTATTGAAAAAAAAGAAAAATCAAGATACAAATAGTCACTAGGGGAAAAAACCCAAACAACGTAAGAAAAACAACTGAAAAAACAGATGAACCCAAGGAGACGCCATATAATTTTGTTTCGGCAAAATTAAAGCCTGGAACTCCCTACAATGCCTCATTAAAAACCTTTTTGCGTAAAATCCAAAGGGAAAAACCACATGAAGGAAAAAAGAGCACATTGATTTACAAATAAGACTTACAGAAACGAAAAAAACTGAGGCCTGCGAGATCTCTATTAACAGAAGATTGCAAAAAGGAAGAAACAGTATGCCACCAAGTCGGAGCTTGAATGCTAGTAGCTCTAGAAGCAATAATATCAGCAACTGAATTCCCCTCACGATAAATATGGGAAACATGAAATTTCATCTTTAAAATTTGACCCAGGCAACGCCGCTAAGCAGGTTTCCAACGCCAAGGTACAGAATCCGAACAAGTCTTGAACAATGTGACCAAATAAGCAGAATCACTCTCTAGCCACAAATTCTTCCAACCAAAGTCCCAAGCATAAGAAACAGCATGAACTATAGCGGCTAATTCTGCTTCAAATGCATAAGCTTTACCAATTGAAACCGCAAAAGCACCCTTGAAAAAGCCTCGCGAAGTACGGAAAACACCGCCACAACCTGCCAAACCATGACTACCAAAGGCTGCACCATCTGTATTGACTTTAAGCCAACTAGCTGGAGGAACCCTCCAATGAACTTCAATAATTCTTGAAGACATTTAGTTGAACATGAAGACATTTCAGAATATCAAGATCCTCCGCCGAGTTTCTCATGGAGCCATTGGCAATCAAATTGGACTCACTAACCGCACGCCAAATAAAAGTAATGGCCGAATGCATTGAGATAATCTCATTGTCAAACAACAACTTATTACAAGAAGTCCAAATTACCTAAACAATAGTCACAATGGCTGTCCTCTAAAGTTGAGAAATCTGAGAGCTAAAATTTGCCTCCTTAGCATCCATCCAAAGATCAATTATAGAACCATCCATACGAATTTTCCTATGAAAAGCTGAAGACACAGTACCCCAAAGACTACGTGCAAATTTACAAGTAATAAAAAGATGGTCTGCGTCTTCCTCACGGCTGTAGCAAAAATGATAATAAGAAGACATAGAAAATCCTCTTCGAATCAGATTATGCTCTGTAGGTAAGTTGTTCTGAAGCAACCGCCAAAAAAATATTGAATGAGATGGAGGAATAAAACTAGCCCAAAATTTACTTCCCCATCTTTCCTTTGCAATTGGACCAGCAAAAGACCTATAAGAATCAATACAAGTGACAACCCCAGAAGAAGAATGTCGCCAAGTAAAAGAATCAGAAGAATCACAAACAACAATCTTATGAATCTCATCATAAATGGATGGAAAATTGGAAACAAACGAAGATGGAAGAGACTACTCAGAATTCGAAACCAGATCTCTAATAATTGCATCAAAGCTAGGTTCCATTGGTGGGACATAACTAATTTGGTCAATTAAAGGAGTGCCAAGCCAATTATCAGTCCAAAAAGAAACCTTTGAATTTTCACCAACTAACCATATCGATTCCTCAAGAATGGGCTGGATGTGAGCTCGTAAACCACACCAAATGGAAGATATCCAAAATCTCCGTTGAGAGAACCCTTTAGAGAAAAAACGACCTCGAAGAAATTTAAAGACAAAAGAATCTTCGGTCATTAGGCTCCATGAAAGCTTCTTTAAAAGAGCTAAGTTTAGGATTCTAGGATCCCGAAGGCCCAGACGCCCATCTTCCTTAGGCTTACAACATATGCTCCATGAGACAACAATTGGCTTTACCCGCTTTGAAGATCCAGACCATAAGAAATTCCTGATAGAAGAGGTCAAATCTTTCAGAAGAGTCACTGGCCAACGATAAACATGAAAAGAGTGGGACAACTGACCCATGACAACCGAGTTGATAAGACTAACCCTCCCAGCCATAGAAAGATTTAATCCTTTCCAATGCTCAAAATTATCATTAATCTTATCCAGTATCGGCTGAAAGCTAGAGCGTTTAGGAGAGCCAAGAAAAAGTGGGACCCCAAGATACATAAAAAAGGAGCCGCCTTTCTTCATGCCCGTTTGAGATAAAAAATCAGAAACCCTAACAAAGGGGACTGCACTGCGAAAAAAGATAGAAGACTTAGAAAAATTAACTTGCTGACCAGACAAGTCTTCATAATGACAGAGAGCATCAAAAATTTCTCTGAGATTAGACTTTGAAGTGCGAACAAATAGCAAAACATCATCAACAAACAAATAATGCACCGGAGCCTTTTCCTTTCTAGAAGAAGTCATCGGAATAAGACGACTATTCTCAACCAGTGAAGTAAGATAGCGACTGAGGTAATCCTCCACGAGGACAAACAAAAGAGGCGAAAGAGGATCACCTTGCCTCACACCCCTAGAGCAAGAAAAGTAACCATGCGGAGAGCCATTGATCAGAATTGAGAGGCGAGCCGAATGAAATAAGTTATTCACCAAAGAAACAAAAGTAGTGTTGAACCCAAACGATGAGAGCACTGCCGTAACAAAGTCCCAGCGCAAGGTATCAAACGCTTTCCTAATATCCAATTTCAGAGCAACATTAACACCAAAGCTCTTCTTGTCCAAACAATTGAAACATTCTGAAGCTCCAACAATATAATCCCTAATGTTCCTTCCCGGAACAAATCCGAACTGGTTGGGAGTGATGATCCGAGAACAAATACGACCAAAATGATCCGCAACAATTTTTGTGATCAATTTATACAAAAAAATTCCTCAGAATAATAGGTCAGTACTGATCTAATGTTAGAGCATGATCCACTTTAGGAATTAACACAAGAAAATTGGAATTAAGCCCGGGAGCTAAATTTCTAGAAATGAAGAAATGTTGAACAGCTGAAACCACGTCACTTTTAACAATATCCCAGAAATGACAAAAAAATTTACCAGAGAAACCATCTGGACTAGGGGCACTCAAAGCATCTATGTCAAAAACTGCTAACCTTATTTCCTCTTCAATAGGAATACGGCAAAGTTCCAAATTATCTGCATTTGAAACCAGTTTCGGAATAAGATCCTTGACCATAGAAAAATCTGAAACAGAAGAATGAGATTCTTTGAACAAATCTTCATAAAAGGTCTGAATATGGGTAGAAATCAAATCCACATCATCCACCAACTCATCACCAATCTTCGTATTACACAAAGTCTTTTTTGCTCGACGACGTTTAACCACATTGTGGAAAAGGGAGGAATTACGATCTCCCTCTTTTAATCACTTAACTCTACTCTGCTCTCTAAGATAAATTTCTTCCTGTGACAAAAGAATATCCAAAGCAGAAAGTGCTTCAGTTTCTTATTTTAAAAGGGAGTCAGAAAATCCCTCAGTGCTCTCTGAACAGAATGACCAAAATTGCTAATTAGGAAACTAGGTGTTAGATACAACGAATTGAGTTCTAGACCAACAAATACTCTTTATTTGGTACCTTGAGATATTAGGTAAGTTTCGAGCAACAAACTCCTCATTTTAAACTCTCTCTAAAGAGAATGACCAAAATTGACCGAAAATTACCATTTGAGAAAACTAGGTGCTAGATATAACGAATTGAGTTCTAGACCAACAAATACTCTTTATTTGGTACCTTGAGATATTAGTTAAGTTCCAGGTAAGAAACTCCTTGTTTTGAATTCTCTCCAAAGAGAATGACAAAAATTGTCCGAAAATTGCCAATTGGTAAAACTAGGTGCTAGATCTCGAGAATTGAGTTCTAGACCAACAAATATTCTATATTTTTTACCGTGAGATACTAGGTAAGTTTGGAGCAATAAACTCCTTGTTTTGGACTCTCTCAAAAGAGAATGACCGAAAAATTGCCATTTGGGAAAACTAGGTGCTTGATACAACGAAGTGAGTTCTAGACAAACAAATACTCTTTATTTTATACTTTGAGATATTAGGTAAGTTTCGAGCAACAAATTCCCTGTTTTGAACTCTCTCTAAATAGAATGACCAAAATTGACTGAAAATGGTCAATTGGGAAAACTAGTTGATAGATACAATGAAATGAGTTCTAGACCAACAAATACTCTTTACTTGGTACCTTGAGATATTAGGTAAGTTTCGAGCAACAAACTCGTAGTTTTGAACACTATCTAAAGAGAATGACCAAAATTGACCGAAAATTGCCAATTGGGAAAACTAGGTGCTAGATAAAACGAATTGAGTTCTAGACCAACAAATATTCTTCATTTGGTACCTTTAGATACTAGTTAAGTTTCGGTTAAGAAAATCCTTGTTTTGAACTTTCTCCAAAGAGAATGACAAAAATTATCCGAAAATTGCCAATTGGTAAAACTAGGTGCTAGATCCCGACAATTGAGTTCTACACAACAAATACTCTTTTTTTTGTACCTTTAGATATTAGGTAAGTTTGGAGCAACAAATCCTTTGTTTTGAACTCTCTCCAAAGAGAATGACCAAAATTGACCGAAAATTGCTATCTGGGAAAACTAGGTGCCAGATACAAGGAAATGAGGTCCAGACCAACAAATACTCTTTATTTGGTACCCTGAGATATTAGGTAAGTATCAGGTGACAAACTCTTTGTTTTGAACTCTCTCCAAAGAGAATGACCGTAAATCGCCATTTGGGAAAACTAGGTGTTAGATACAATGAAATGAGTTCTAGACCAACAAGTACTCTTTATTTGGTACCTTGAGATATTAGGTAGGTTTCGGACAACAAACTCCTTTTTTTTGAACTCTCTCCGTAGAGAATAACAAAAATTGACCGAAAATTGCCATTTCAGAAAACTAGGTGCTAGAAACCACGAAATGAGTTCTAGACCAATAAATACTTACTATTTAGTATCTTGAGATATTAAGTAAGTTTCAAGGAACAAACTCATTATTTTGAACTCTCTCTAAAGAGAATGACCAAAATTGACCGAATATTGCCGATTGGGAAAACTAGGTGCTGGATACAAAGAATTGAGTTCTAGACCAATAAATACTCTTTATTTGGTACTTTGAGACATTAGGTATATTTCGAGCACTTATTTTCAAGTCTCTCTGAAGAGAATGACCAAAATTAACCGAAAATTGCTAATTGGGAAACTAGGTGCTAGATACAACGAATTGAGTTCTAGACCAACAAATACTCTTTATTTGGTACCTTGAGATATTAGGTAAGTTTCGAGCAACAAACTCCTCGTTTTGAACTCTCTCCAAAGTGAATGACCAAAATTGACCGAAAATTGCCAATTGGAAAAACTAGGTGCTAGATATAACGAATTGAGTTCTAGACCAACAAGTACTCTTTGTTTGGTACCTTGAGATATTAGTTAAGTTTCGGGTAAGAAACTCCTTGTTTCGAACTCTCTCCAAAGAGAATGACAAAAATTGTCCAAAAATTGCCAATTGGTAAAACTTGGTGCTAGATCCCAAGAATTGAGTTCTAGACCAACAAATACTCTAAATTTTTTGCCGTGAGATATTAGGTAAGTTTGGAGCAATAAACTCCTTGTTTTGGACTCTCTCCAAAGAGAATGACCGAAAAATTACCATTTGGGAAAACTAGGTGCTTGATACAACGAAGTAAGTTCTGGACAAACAAATACTCTTTATTTTGTACTTTGAGATATTAGGTAAGTTTCGAGCAACGAATTCCATATTTTGAACTCTCTCTAAATAGAATGACCAAAATTAACCGAAAATGATCAATTGGAAAAACTAGTTGCTAGATACAACGAAATGAGTTCTAGACCAACAAGTACTCTTTCTTTGGTACCTTGAGATATTAGGTAAGTTTCGGGCAACAAACTCTTTTTTTTGAACTCTCTCCATAGAGAATAACCAAAATTGACCGAAAATTACCATTTGAGAAAACTAGGTGCTAGAAATAACGAAATGAGTTCTAGGCCAACAAATACTTATTATTTAGTACCTTGAGATATTAAGTAAGTTTCGGGTAACAAACCTCTTGTTTTGAACTCTCTCCAAAGAGAATGACCAAAATTGACCGAAAATTGCCAATTGGGAAAACTAGGTGCTAGATTCAAAGAATTGAGTTTTAGACCAACAAATACTCTTTATTTTGTAATTTGAGATATTATGTAAGTTTCGAGCAATAAATCCCTTGTTTAGAACTCTCTCTAAAGAGAATAACCAAAATTGATCGAAAGTTACCAATTGGGAAAACTAGTTGCTTGATACAACGAAATGAGTTCTAGAATAACAAATACTCACT
>JXTC01000037.1:100200-114758 GCA_002914845.1 Trema orientale
TCACCTTGAGATATTAGGTAAGTTTCAGATAACAAACTCCTTGTTTTGAACTCTCTCTAAAGAGAATGACCAAAATTGATCGAAAATTACCAATTGGGAAAACTAGGTGCTGGATACAACAAATTGAGTACTAGACCAACAAATACTCTTTATTTGAAACCTTGAGATATTAGGTAAGTTTCGGATAATAAACTCCTTATTTTGAACTCTCTCCAAAGAGAATGACCAAATTTTACCGAAAATTGCCAATTAGGAAACCTACGTGCTAGATATAAAGAATTGAGTTTTAGACCAACAACTACTCTTTATTTTGTACTTTGAGATATTAGGTAAGTGTCGAGCAATAAATTCCTTGTTTAAAACTCTCACTAAAGAGAATGACCAAAATTGACCGAAAGTTGCCAATTGGGAAAACTAGGTTCTAGATACAAAGAATTGAGTTCTAGACCAACAAATACTCTTTATTTGGTACCTTGAGATATTAGGTATGTTTCGGATAACAAACTCCTTGTTTTGAACCCTCTCCAAAGAGAATGACCAAAATTGACTGAAAATTGCCTATTGGGAAAACTAGGTGCTAGATACAACGAATTGAGTTCTAGACCAACAAATACTCTACAATTGGTACCTTGAGATATTAGGTGAGTTTTGGACAACAAACTCCTTGTTTTAAACTCTCTCCAAAGAGAAGGACCACAATTGACCGAAAATTGTCATTCGGAAAAACTGGGTGCTAGATACAACGAAATGAGTTCTAGACCTTCAAATAGTATTTATTTGGCACCTCGACATATTAGGTAAGTTTGGCGCAACAAACTCCGTGTTTTGAACTCTCTCCAAGGAGAATAACCAAAATTGACCGAAAATTGCCATTTGGGAAAACTAGGTGCTAGATACAACGAAATGAGTTCTAGACTAATAAATACTCTGTACTTGGTACCTTGAGATATTAGGGAAGTCTCGGATAAGAACTCCTTGTTTTGAACTCTCTCTGAAGAGAATGACCGAAATTGACCGAAAATTGCCAATTGGGAAAACTAGGTGCTAGACACAGAGAATTGAGTTCTAGACCAACAAATACTCTTTAGTTGGTACTTTGAGACATTAGGTATGTTTCAAACAATTCCCTTTTTTGAACTCTCTCTTAATAGAATGATCAAAATTGGTAGAAAATTGCTAATTGGGAATACTAGGTGCTAGGTACAATGAATTGAGTTATAGACCAACGAATACACTTTATTTGGTACCTTAAGATATTAGGTAAGTTTCGGGCAACAAAAACCTTGTTTTGAACTCTCTCTAAAGAGAATGACCAAAATTGACCGAAAATTACCCATTGGGAAAACAAGGTGCGAGATACACTGAATTGAGTTCTAGACCAATAAATATACTTTATTTGGTACCTTGAGATATTAGTTAAGTTTCGGATAAAAAACTCCTTGTTTTGAAACATCTCTAAAGAGAATGACAAAAATTGCCCGAAAATTGCCAAATAGGAAAACTAGGTGCTAGATACAACAAAATGAGTTCTAGACCAACAAATGGACTTTATTTGGCACCTGGAGATATTAGTTAAGTTTGGAGTAACAAACTCCTTGTTTAACTCTCTCCAAAGAGAATGACCAAAATTGACCAAAAATTGCCATTTGGGAAAACTAGGTGCTTGATAAAACGAAATGAGTTCTAGACCAACAAATACTCCTTATTTGGTACCTTGAGATATTAGGGAAGTTTCGGATAAGAAACTCCTTGTTTTGAACTCTCTCCAAAGAAAATGACCAAAATTGAACGAAAATTGCCAATTAGGAAAACTAGGTACTAGATACAATGAATTGAGTTCTAGACCAACAAATACTCTTTATTTGGTACTTTGACATATTAGGTATGTTTCGAACAATAAAATCCCTTTTTTGTACTCTCTCAAAAGAGAAAGACCAAAATTGACCGAAAATTACCAATTGGGAAAACTAGGTGCGAGATGCAACGAATTGAGTTCTAGACCAATAAATACACTTTATTTGTAACCTTGAGATATTAGTTAAGTTTAGGGTAAGAAACTCCTTGTTTTGAACTCTCTCCAAAGATAATGACAAAAATTCTCCGAAAATTGCCAATTGGTAAAACTAGGTGCTAGATCCCAAGAATTGAGTTCTAGATCAACAAATACTCTTTATTTTGAACCTTGAGATATTAGGTTAGTTTGGAGCAAAAAAAACCTTGTCTTGAACTCTCTCCAAAGAGAATGACCAAAATTGATCGAAAATTGCAATTTGGGAAACCTAGGTGCTAGAAACAACGAGAAGAGTTCTTGACGAACAAATACTCTTTATTTGGTACCTTGAGATATTGGTCAGTTTTAGGCAACAAACTCTATGTTTTGAACTCTCTCCAAAGAGAATGACCGAAAATTGCCATTTGGGAAAGTTAGGTGCTAGATACAACGAGATGAGTTCTAGACCAACAAATACTTTTTATTTTGTATCTCGAGAAATTAGGTAAGTTTTGGACAACATACTCCTTGTTTTGAACTCTCACCAAAGAGAATGACAAAAATTGACCAAAAATTGCCAATTGAGAAAACTAGGTGCTAGATACAAAGAATTGAGTTCTAGACCTACAAATACTCCTTATTTGGTACTTCGAGACATTAGGTAAGTTTCAAGCAATAAATTCCTTGTTTTGAACTCTCTCTATAGATAACGACCAAAATTGGCCGAAAATTGCCAATTGGGAAAACTAGATGCTAGATACAACGAATTGACTTCTTGACCAACAAATACTCTTTCATTGGTACCTTGAGATATTAGGTAAGTTTTGAGCAACAAACTACTTGTTTTGAACTATCTCCAAAGAGAATGAGCAAAACTGACCGAAAATTGCCATTTTGGAAAACTGTCTGCTAGTTACAACGAAATGAGTTCTAGACCAAAAAATACTCTGCATTTGCCACCTTGAGATATTAGGTAAGTATTGGGCAACAAACTCCTTGTTTTGGGCTCTTTCCAATGAGAATGACCAAAATTGACCGAAAATTACCATTTGGGAAAACCAAGTGCTTGATACAAAGAATTGAGTTCCAGACCAACAAATACTCTTTATTTGGTACTCTCTAAAATCTCAAGGTAAGTTTTGGGTAACAAAGTCCTTGTTCTGAACTCTCTCCAAAGAGAATGACCAAAATTGACCGAAAATGGCCAATTAGGAAAACTAGGTGCTAGATACGAAGAATTGAGTTCTAGGCCAACAAATAATCTTTATTTGGTACTTTGAGATATTAGGTATGTTTCGAGTAATAAATTCCTTGTTTTCAACTCTCTCTAAAGAGAATGACCAAAATTGACCGAAAATTGCAAATTGGGAAAACTAGTAGTTAGATACAACGAAATGAGTTTTAGACCGACAAATACACTTTATTTGGCACCTTGAGATATTAGGTAAGTTCGGAAAAATGAACTCCTTTTTTTGAACTCTCTTCAATAAGAATGACCAAAATCTACCGAAAATTTCTTTTCGGAAAACTAGGGGCTAGATACAACGAAATGAGTTCTAGACTAACAAATACTCTTTATTTCGTATCTTGAGATATTAGGGACATTTCAGGTAACAAACTCCTTGTTTTGAACTCTCTCCAAAGAGAATGACCAAAATTCTCCGAAAATTACCATTTGGAAAAACTTGGTGCTAGATACAATGAATTGAGTCCAAGACAAAAAGTATTCTTTATTTGGCACTTTGAGATATTTTTTTTTGCTAAATATCACCTAGGGGAAAAGACCCCCGGTTATTTTATTAAATAAAATTAAAATAAAAAAGAGTATAGAAAGGCACCCAGAGGGGAGACATTACAGGTTAAAAAGCTAAAATAATCTAAACGCCCTGGAAGGAGCCAAATAGTGATGCCGAAACATGACTATTGTCTTAGCTTCCGTACAATGCCTCATTAAAAACCTTTCCACGTAAAANGTATATATGAGAGACATGAAAATTCATCTTTGAAACCCTTTCAATGCAACGCAACCAAGGGGGTTTCCAACGCCAAGGGACAGATGATGAACGTGACCTCAAAAGAGCAACCAAATAGGAAGAATCACATTCCAACCATAAGTTCATCCATCCAAACTCATAAGCATAAAAGATCGCGTGTATTGCACCCGCAAGCTCTGCCTCAAACGCAAAAGCCTTACCCAGGGGAACAGCAAAAGCCCCTTTAAAGAATCCCCTGGAAGTCCTGAAGATACCACCACATCCTGCCAAGCCTGGACAACCAAAAGCGGAACCGTCAGTATTTACCTTCAACCATCCTACAGGCGGAACTTGCCATTGAACCTCCACAACTCTTGGAGCTTTAGGTGGTTTTGGCTGAACATGAAGACAATGTAAAATCTGAAGCTCATCTACGGAATTCCGCATAGATCCTGAAATAATCCCATTGACCTCCCCCACTGAACGCCATATGAAGGTGATAGCTGAATTAACAGAAACAACTTCATTATCAAAGAAAAGCTTATTACGGGAAGTCCAGATCAACCAAAAAGCAGTCACCAGTGCTGATCTCCAAAGTTGTGTAACCTGAGTACTAAAATTGGCTTCCAAAGCATCTAACCATAAATCCACTATAGAGCCATCCAAACGTATCCTTCGTCGAAAAGCTGAGGAAATGGCCCCCCAAATAGAATGAGCAAAAGCACATGAAAGAAACAGATGATCAGCATCCTCTTCATGGCGATAACAAAACCGGCAACATGAAGGCAAAAGAAGGCCTCGTCGAATTAGATTTTGTTGGCACTTTGAGATATTAGGTATGTTTCGAGCAATAAATTCCCTTTTTTGAACTCTCTCTAAAGAGAATGACAAAAATTGGCAGAAAATTGCTAATTGGGAAAACTAGTAGTTAGATACAACGAAATGAGTTATAGACCGACAAATACACTTTATTTGGTACCTTGAGATATTAGGTAAGTTCGGAGCAATGAACTCCTTTTTTTGAACTCTCTCCAATAAGAATGACCAAAATCTACCAAAAATTTCCGTTTCGGAAAACTAGGGGCTAGATACATTGAAATGAGTTCGAGACCAACAAATGGTCTTTATTTGGTACCTTGAGATACTAGGTAAGTTTCGGGTAATAAACTCCATGATTTGAACTCTCTCCAAAGAAAACGACCAAAATTCACCGAAAACTGCCATTTGGGAAAACTTGGTGCTAGATACAATGAATTGAGCCCAAGACCAAAAAGTATTCTTTATTTGGTACTTTGAGATATTAGGTATGTTTCGAGCAATAAATTCCCTTTTTTGGACTCTCTCTAAAGAGAATGACAAAAATTGACCGAAACTTGCTAATTGGGAAAACTAGGTGCTAGGTACAACGAATTGAGTTCTAGACCAACAAATACTCTTTATTTGGTACCTTGAGATATTAGGTAAGTTTCGAGCAACAAAATCCTTGTTTTGAACACTCCCTAAAGAGAATGATCAAAATTGACCAAAAATTGCCAATTGGGAAAACCAGGTGCGAGATACAGCGAATTGAGTTCTAGACCGACAAATACACTTCATTTGGTACCTTGAGATATTAGTTAAGTTTCGGGTAAGAAACTCCTTGTTTCGAACTCCCTCCGAGGGGAATGACAAAAATTGTCTGAAAATTGCCGAACGGTAGTACTAGGTTCTAGATCCCAAGAATTGAGTTCTAGACCAACAAATACTCTTTATTTTATACTTTGAGATATTAGGTTGGTTGGAGCAACAAACTCCTTGTTTTGAACTTTCTCCAATGAGAATGACCAAAATTGACCAAAAATTGCCATTTGGGAAAACTGGGTACTAGATAAAACGAAATGAGTTCTAGACCAACCAATACTCTTTATTTGGTACCTTGAGATATTAGGAAAGTTTCGGATAAGAAACTCTTTGTTTTGAACTCTCTCCAAAGAGAATGACCAAAATTGAATGAAAATTGCCAATTGGGAAAACTAGGTGCTAGATACAATGAATTGTGTTTTAGACCAACAAATACTCTTTATTTGGTACTTTGACATATTAGGTATGTCTCAAACGATAAATTCCCTTTTTTGAACTCTCTCAAAAGAGAATGACCAAAATTGATAGAAAATTTCTAATTGGGAAAATTTGGTGCTAGGTACAACGAATTGAGTTATAGACCAATAAATACACTTTATTTGGTACCTTGAGATATTAGGTAGGTTTCGAGCAACAAAATCCTTGTTTTGGACTCTTTCTAAAGAGAATGACCAAAATTGACCGAAAATTGCCAATTGGAAAAACTAGGTACGAGATACAACGAATTGAGTTCTAGACCAATAAATACACTTTATTTGGAACCTTGAGATATTAGTTAAGTTTTGGGTAAGAAACTCTTTGTTTTGAACTCTCTCCAAAGAGAATGACAAAAATTCTCCGAAAATTTCCAATTGGTAACGCTAGGTGCTAGATACCAAGAATTGAGTTCTAGACCAACAAATACTCTTTATTTTGAACCTTGAGACTTTAGGTTAGTTTGGAGCAACAAAATCCTTGTCACGAACTCTCTCCAAAGAGAATGAGCAAAATTGACCGAAAATTGCAATTTGGGAAACCTAGGTGCTAGAAATTATGTGAAGAGTTCTTGACCAACAAATACGCTTTATTTGGTACCTTGAGATATTAGGTAAGTTTTGGCCAACAAACTCTATGTTTTGAACTCTCTCCAAAGAGAATGACCAAAAATTGCCATTTGGGAAAGTTAGGTGCTAGATACAATGACATGAGTTCTAGACCAACCAATACTTTTTATTACGTACCTCGAGAAATTAGGTAAGTTTCGGACAACAAACTCCTTGTTTTGAACTCTCACCAAAGAGAATGACAAGAATTGGTCGAAAATTGCCAATTAGAAAAACTACGTGCTAGATACAAAGAATTGAGTTCTAGACCTACAAATACTCTTTATTTGCTACTTCGAGATATTAGGTAAGTTTCGAGCAATAAATTCCTTATTTTGAACTCTCTCTAAAGAGAACAACCCAAATTGGCCAAAAATTGCCAATTGCGAAAACTTGGAGCTAGATACAACGAATTGAGTTCTAGACCAACAAATACTCTTTCATTGGTACCTTGAGACATTAGGTAAGTTTTCAGCAACAAACTCCTTGTTTTGAACTTCTCCAAAGAGATTGAGCAAAATTGACCGAAAATTGCCATTTTGGAAAACAGTGTGCTAGTTACAACGAAATGAGTTTTAGACCAAAAGATACTCTGTATTTGCCACCTTGACATATTAGGTAAATTTCGGGCAACAAACTCCTTGTTTTGGGCTCTTTCCAGTAAGAATGACCAAAATTGACCGAAAATTACTATTTGGGAAAACCGGGTGCCAGATACAAAGAATTGAGTTCCAGACCAACAAATACTCTTTATTTGGTACTCTCTAAAATCTCAAGGTAAGTTTCGGGCAACAAAGTCCTTATTCTGAACTCTCTCCAAAGAGAATGGCCAAAATTGACCGAAAATGGCCAATTGAGAAAACTAGGTGCTAGATACAAAGAATTGAGTTCTAGGCCAACAAATACTTTTTATTTGGTACTTTGAGATATTAGGTACGTTTCGAGCAATAAATTTCTTGTTTTGAACTCTCTTTAAAGAGAATGAACAAAATTGACCGAAAATTGCAAACTGGGAAAACTAGTTGTTAGATACAACAAAATGAGTTATAGACCAACAAATACACTTTATTTGGTACCTTAAGATATTAGGTAAGTTCGGAGCAATGAACTCCCTTTTTTGAATTCTCTCCATTAAGAATGACCAAAATCTACCGAAAATTTCCATTTCAGAAAATTAGGGGTTAGATACAACGAAATGAGTTCTAGACCAACAAATGCTCCTTATTTTGTACCCTGAGATATTAGGTAAGTTTCGGGCAATAAACTCCATGATTTGAACTCTCTCCAAAGAAAATGACCAAAATTGACCGAAAATTGCCATTTGGGAAAACTAGGTGCTAGATACAATGAAATGAGTTCTAGACCGACAAATACTCTTTATTTCGTACCTTGAGCTATTACGGAAGTTTCAGGTAACAAATTCCTTGTTTTGAACTCTCGCCAAAGAGAATGACCAAAATTCACCGAAAATTGCCATTTGGGAAAACTTGGTGCTAGATACAACGAATTGAGTCCTAGAACAACAAGTATTCTTTATTTGGTACTTTGAGATATTAGGTATGTTTCGAGCAATAAATTCCCTTTTTTGAACTCTCTCAAAAGGGAATGACAAAAATTGACAGAAAATTACTAATTGGAAAAATTAGGTGCTAGGTACAACGAATTGAGTTCTAGACCAACAAATACTCTTTATTTGGTACCTTGAGATATTAGGTACGTTTCGAGCAACAAAATCCTTGTTTTGAACACTCTCCAAAGAGAATGACCAAAATTGACCGAAAATTGCCAATTAGGAAAACTAGGTGCGAGATACAGCGAATTGAATTCTAGACCGACAAATACACTTTATTTGGTACCTTGAATTATTAGTTAAGTTTCGGGTAAGAAACTCCTTGTTTTGAACTCTCTCCAAAGGGAATGACAAAAATTGCCCGAAAATTACCGAATGGTAATACTAGGTTCTAGAACCCAAGAATTGAGTTCTAGACCAACAAGTACTCTTTATTTTATACCCTGAGATATTAGGTTCGTTCGGAGCAACAAACTCCTTGTTTCGAACTCTCTCCAAAGAGAATGACCAAAATTGACCGAAAATTGCCATTTGGGAAAACGAGGTGCTAGATAAAACGAAATGAGTTCTAGACCAATAAATACTCTTTATTTGGTACCTTGAGATATTAGGGAAGTTTCGGATAAGAAACTCCTTGTTTTGAACTCTCTCTAAAGAGAATGACCAAAATTGAACGAAAATTGCCAATTGGGAAAACTAGGTGCTAGATACAATGAATTGAGTTCTAGACCAACAAATACTCTGTATTTGGTACTTTGACATATTAGGTAAGTTTCAAATAATAAATTCCCTTTTTTGAACTCTCTCAAAAGAGAATGACCAAAATTGACAGAAAATTTCTAATCGGGAAAACTAGGTGCTAGGTACAACGAATTGAGTTATAGACCAATAAATACACTTTATTTGGTACCTTGAGATATTTGGTAAGTTTCGAGCAACAAAATTCTTGTTTTGGACACTTTCAAAAGAGGATGACCAAAATTGGCCGAAAATTGCCAAGTGGGAAAACTAGGTGCGAGATACAACGAATTAAGTTCTAGACCAATAAATATACTTTATTTGGAACCTTGAGATATTAGTTAAGTTTCGTGTAAGAAACTCCATATTTTGAACTCTCTCCAAAGAGAATGACAAAAATTCTCCGAAAATTGCCAATTGGTAAAACTAGGTGCTAGATGCCAAGAATTGAGTTCTAGACGAACAAATGCTCTTTATTTTGAACCTTGAGACATTAGGTTAGTTTGGAGCAACAAAATCCTTGTCTTGAACTCTCTCCAAAGAGAATGACCAAAATTGACCGAAAATTACAATTTGGGAAACCTAGGTGCTAGAAACAATGAGAAGAGTTCTTGACCAACAAATACTCTTTATTTGGTACCTTGAGATATTAGGTAAGTTTTGGGCAACAAAATCTATGTTTTGAACTCTCTCCAAAGAGAATGACCGAAAATTGCCATTTCGGCAAGCTAGGTGCTAGATACAACGAGATGAGCACTGGACCAACAAATACTTTTTATTTTGTTCCTCGAGAAATTAGGTAAGTTTCGGACAACAAACTCCTTGTTTTGAACTCTCACCAAAGAGAATGACAAAAATTGACCGAAAATTGCCAATTGGGAAAACTAGGTGATAGATACAAAGAATTGAGTTCTAGACCTACAAAAACTCCTTATTTGGTACTTCGAGATATTAGGTAAGTTTTGAGCGATAAATTCCTTGTTTTGAACTCTTTCTAAAGAGAACGGCCAAAATTGGCCGAAAATTACCAATTGGGAAAACTAAGTGCTAGATACAACGAATTGAGTTCTAGACCAACAAATACTCTTTCATTGGTACCTTGAGACATTAGGTAAGTTTCGAGCAACAAACTCCTTGTTTTGAACTATCTCCAAAGAGAAAGAGCAAAATTGACCGAAAATTGCCATTTTGGAAAACTGTGTTCCAGTTACAACGAAATGAGTTCTAGACCAAAAAATACTCTTTATTTGGTACCTTGAGATATTAGGTAAGTTTCGGGCGACAAACTCCATATTTTAGAATCTCTCCAGTAAGAACGAACAAAATTGACTAAAAATTTCCATTTGAGAAGACCAAGTACTAGATACAAAGAATTGAGTTTTAGACCAATGAATACTCTTTATTTGGTACTCTCTAAAATCTCAAGGTAAGTTTTGGGCAACAAAGTCCTTGTTCTAAACTCTCTCCAAAGAGAATGACCAAAATTGACCGAAAATGGCCAATTGGGAAAACTAGGTGCTAGATACAACGAATTGAGTTCTAGGCCAATAAATACTCTTTATTTGGTACTTTGACATATTAGGTACGTTTCGAGCAATAAATTCCTTGTTTTGAACTCTCTTTAAAGAGAATGACCAAAATTGACCGAAAATTACAAATTGGAAATACTAGTTGTTAGATACAACGAAATGAGTTATAGACCGACAAATATACTTTATTTGGTACCTTGAGATATTAGGTAAGTTTGGAGTAATGAACTCCTTTTTTTGAACTCTCTCCCACAAGAATGACCAAAATCTACCGAAAATTTCCGTTTCGGAAAAATAGGGGCTAGATACAACGAAATGAGTTCTAGACCAATAAATACTTTTTATTTGGTACCTTGAGATATTAGCTAAGTTTTGGCAATAAACTCCTTGATTTGAACTCTCTCCAAAGAGAATGACAAAAATTGACAGAAAATTACCATTTGGGAAAACTAGGTGCTAGATACAACGAAATGAGTTCTAGACCAAAAAATACTCTTTACTTTTTACCTTGAGATATTTTGGAAGTTTCAGGTAACAAACTCCTTGTTTTAAACTCTCTCAAAAGAGAATGACCAAAATTCACCGAAAATTGCCATTTGGGAAAACTTAGGGCTATATAAAATGAATTGAGTTCTAGACCAACAAGTATTCTTTGTTTGGTACTTTGAGATATTAGGTATGCTTCGAGCAATAAATACACTTTTTTGAACTCTCTGTAAAGAGAATGATAAAAACTGACCAAAAATTGCTAATTGGGAAAACTAGGTGCTAGGTACAACGAATCGAGTTCTAGACCAACAAATACTCTTTATTTGGTACTTTGAGATATTAGGTATATTTCGAGCAACAAAATCCTTGTTTTGAACACACTCTAAAGAGAATGACCAAAATTGACCGAAAATTGCCAATTTGGAAAAGTAGGTGCGAGATACAATGAATTGAGTTCTAGACCGACATATACACTTTATTTGGTACCTTGAGATATTAGTTAAGTTTCGGGTAAGAAACTCCATGTTTTGAACTCTCTCCGTCGGGAATGACAAGAATTGACCGAAGATTGCCAAATGGTAAAACTAGGTTCTAGATCCCAAGAATTGAGTTCTAGAACAATAAATACTCTTTATTTTATACCTTGAGATATTAGGTTCGTTTGGAGTAATAAACTCTTTGTTTTGAACTCTCTCCAAGGAGAATGACCAAAGTTGACGAAAATTGCCATTTGGAAAAACTAGGTGCAACAAACAATGAGAAGAGTTCTGGACCAACAAACGCTCTTTATTTGGTACCTTGAGAAGGACCAAAATTGACTGAAAATTGCCAATTGGGAAAACTAGGTGCTAGATACAACGAAATGAGTTCCAGACCAAAAAATGCTCTTTATTTTGTATCTTGATATATTAGGTATGTTTTGGGCAACAAAATCTTTGTTTTGAACTCTCTCCACAGAAAATTACTAAAATCGAATGAAAATTGCCATTTGGAAAAACTAGGTGCTAGATTCAACGAAATGAGTTACAGACCAACAAATACTCATTATTTGGTAACTTGAGATATTGGGTACGTTTCAGACAACAAACTCCTTATTTTGAACTCTATCTAAAGTGAATGACCAAAATTGACCGAAAATTACCGTTTGGGGAAACTAGGTGCAAGATACAACGAAATGACTTCCAGACTAACAAATGCTCTTTATTTGGTACGTTGCGATATTAGGTAAGTTTCGGGCAACAAACTCCTTGTTTTGAACTCTCTCCAATAGGAATGACCAAAAATGACAAAAAATTGCTAATTGGGAAAACTAGGTCCTAGGTAGAACGGATTGAGTTCTAGACCAACGATTACTCTTTATTTGGTACCTTGAGATATTAGGTAAGTTTCGAGCAACAAAATCCTTGTTTTAAACACTCTCTAAAGAGAATGAACAAAATTGACCGAAAATTACCAATTGGAAAAACTAGGTGCGAGATACAGCGAATTGAGTTCTAGACCGACAAATGCACTTTATTTGGTACCTTGAGATATTAGTTAAGTTTCGGGTAGCGAACTCCTTGTTTTGAACTCTCTCCAAAGAGAATGACCAAAATTAACCGAAAATTGCCAATTGGGAAAACTAGGTGCTAGATACAAAGAATTGAGTTCTAGACCAATAAATACTCTTTATTTGGCACCTTGAGATATTAGGTTAGTTTGGAGCAACAAACACCTTGTTTTGAACTATCTCCAATTAGAATGACCAAAATTGACCCAAAATTGCCATTTTGGAAAACTAAGTACTAGATACAACGAAATGAATTCTAGACCAACAAATACTCTTTATTTGGTACCTTGACATATTTGGTAAATTTTGGGCAACATACTCCTTGTTTTGAACTCTCTCTAATGAGAATTACCAAAATTGACAAAAAAATTGGCATTTTGGAAAACTGGGTGCTAGATAAAACGAAACGATTTCTCGACCAATAAATACTCCTTATTTGGTACCTTGAGATATTAGGTAAATTTCGGGCCACAAACTCGTTGTTTTGAACTCTCTCTAAAGAGAATGACCAAAATTGACCGAAAATTACCGTTTGGGAAAACTAGGTGCTAGATACAATGAAATAAGTGATAGACCAACCAATGCCCTTTATTTGGTACCTTGGGATATTAGGTAAGTTTAATGAGTTCCAGCCCAACAAACGCTCTTTATTTGGTATCTTGAGAAATTAGGTATGTTTCGGGCAACAAAATCCTTGTTTTGAACTCGCTCACATAGAGAACGACCAAAATTAATCGAAAATTGCCATTTGGGTGAACGGGGTGCAAAATACAACGAAATGAGTTGTACACCAACAAATACTCATTATTTCGTGCCATGACGTATTAGGTAAGTTTCGGGCAACAAACTCCTTATTTTGGACTCTTTCCAAAGGGAATGTCCAAAATTGACCGAAATTGTCAGTTGGGAAAACTAGGTGCTAGACACAGAGAATTGAGTTCTAGGTGAACAAATACTCTTTATTTGGTACCTTGGTATATGAGGTATGTTTCGAGCAATAAATTCCTTGTTTTGAACTCTCTGTAAAGAGAATGACCAAAATTAGTCGAAAATTGACATTTGGGAAAACTAGGTGCTAGATACAATGAAATGAGTTCAAGACCAACAAATGCTCCTTATTTGGTACCTTGAGAAATTAGGTAAGTTTCGGGCAATAAACTCCATGTTTTGAACTCTCTCCAATGATAATGACCAAAATTGACCGAAAATTATCGATTGGGAAAACTACGTGTTAGATACAAAGAATTGAGTTTTAGACCAACAAATACTCTTTATTTGGTACCTTGAGATATTGGGATAGTTTGGAGCAACAAGCCCCTTGTTTTGAACTATCTCCAAAGAGAATGACCAAAATTGACCAAAAATTGTCATTTTGGAAAACTAGGTGCTAGATACAACGAAATGAGTTCTGGACCAACAAATACTCTCTATTTGGTACCTTGAAATATTTGGTAAATTTCGGGCAACATACTCCTTGTTTTGAACTCTCTCTAAAGAGAATGACCAAAACTGACAGAAAATTACCATTTTGGAAAACTGGGTGCTAGATAAAACGAAATGAGTTCTAGACCAACAAATACTCTTTATTTGGTACCTTGAGATATTAGGTAAGTTTCGGGCCACAAACCCTTTGTTTTGAACTCTCTCTAAAGTGATTGACCAAAATTTTTCGAAAATTACTATTTGGGGAAACTAGGTGCTAGATAGAACGAAATGAGTGCTAGACCAACGAATGCTCTTTATTTGGTACCGTGAGATATTAGGTAAGTTTAATGTGTTCCGGACCAACAAATGCTCTTTATTTGGTATCTTGAGATATTAGGTAAATTTCGGGCAACAAAATCCTTGTTTTGAACTCTCTCACATAGAGAATGACCAAAATTGTTCGAAAATTGCCATTTGAGAGAACTAGGTGCTGCATATAACGTAATGAGTTATAGACCAACAAAAACTCATTATTTCGTACTTTAAGATATTAGGTAAGTTTCGGGCAACAAACACCTTGTTTTGGACTCTCT
>JXTC01000037.1:121164-149290 GCA_002914845.1 Trema orientale
ATCATTGCCGACTTCCACCATTAAAGAGTCTGAAATTGGTTGGGATAAATCAATGTCAATGAGTATCCTTGCAAAGTGACCAAATTCTCCTTTAAGAGTCATCTCGTCGAATCTGATAGGAACCCCAACTCCTCTAGCCAAGTCTGAGAGGATTTGCCTATCCCAATATACCCAGGGCAACTCATGGAAGCGTACCCAAACCTGCGCATTAGTGGATCCTTGCGTGCTTGGATTGAAGTTAGGAAACCATGGTTGGAGACGAAGCACTCCAGGTTTTAAATTTAAAGAGCCCATCCCCCAAACTTTATTCTTATCTTCTTCAGAGGGTAAAAGGATATGAAAAAATCCTTTTCCAAGAGAGATTAAGCGCCAAGATGGTGGCAGTTGCCAAACTGATTGTAGTTTAAATTTGAGGTCTGGTAGTTTCCAAGGGGAATCCCCTTTTGATAAAAATATGCGTCCTATGAGGGAAAATTGACAAAGCTCCAGGCGCTTCTTCAAGGATTGTTCGTTAACTTTCACGCAAATGAAATTACCTTTGATAGAGGGTTTTGAACTCTTTATTTGGTACCTTGAGATATTAGGTAAGTTTCGGCCACAAACCCGTTATTTTGAACTCTCTCTAAAGAGAATGACCAAAATTGACCGAAAATTACCGTTTGGGGAAACTAGGTGCTAGATACAATGAAATGAGTGATAGACCAACAAATGCTCTTTATTTGGAACCTTGAGATATTAGGTAAGTTTAATGAGTTCTAGCCCAACAAATGCTCTTTATTTGGTATCTTGAGAAATTAGGAAAGATTCGGGCAACAAAATCCTTGTTTTGAACTCGCTCACATAGAGAACGACCAAAATTAATCGAAAATTACAATTTGGGAGAACGGGGTGCAAAATACAACAAAATGAGTTATAGACCAACAAATACTCATTATTTCGTACCATGACACATTAGGTAAGTTTCGGGCAACAAACTCCTTGTTTTGGACTCTCTCCAAAGGGAATGACCAAAATTGACCAGAAATTGTCAGTTGGAAAAACTAGGTGCTAGGCACAGAGAATTGAGTTCTGGGCGAAAAAATACTCTTTATTTGGCACCTTGAGATATGAGGTACGTTTCGAGCAATAAATTCCGTGTTTTGAACTCTCTGTAAAGAGAATGACCAAAATTGGCTGAAAATTGCCATTTGCAAAAACTAGGTGCTAGATACAATGAAATGAGTTCAAGACTAACAAATGCTCTTTATTTGTTATCTTGAGAAATTAGGTAAGTTTCGGGCAACAAACTCCTTGTTTTGAACTCTCTCCAATGATAATGACCAAAATTGACCGAAAATTATCGATTGGAAAAACTAGGTGCTAGGTACAAAGAATTGAGTTTTAGACCAACAAATACTCTTTATTTGGTACCTTGAGATATTAGGTTAGTTTGGAGTAACAAGCTCCTTATTTTGAACTATCTCCAAAGAGAGTGGCCAAAATTGATCAAAAATTGCAATTTTGGAAAACTAGGTGCTAGATACAACGAAATGAGTTCTAGACCAACAAATACTCTCTATTTGATACCTTGTTTGGTAAATTTCGGGCAACATACTCCTCGTTTTGAACTCTCTCTAAAGAGAATGACCAAAATTGACAGAAAATTGCCATTTTGCAAAACTGGGTGCTAGATAAAACGAAATGAGATCTAGACCAACAAATACTCTTTATTTGGTACCTTGAAATATTAGGTAAGTTTCGGGCCACAAACTCTTTGTTTTGAACTCTCTCTAAAGTAATTGACCAAAATTGATCGAAAATTACCGTTTGGGGAAACTAGGTGCTAGATAAAACGAAATGAGTACTAGACCAACGAATGCTCTTTATTTGGTACCTTGAGATATTTCGTAAGTTTAATGTGTTCCGGACCAACAAATGCTCTTTATTTGGTATCTTGAGATATTAGGTAAGTTTTCGGGCAACAAAATCCTTGTTTTGAACTATCTCACATAGAGAATGACCAAAATTGTTCGAAAATTGTCATTTGGGAGAACTAGGTGCTGCATACAACGTAATGAGTTATAGCCCAAAAAAAACTCATTATTTCGTACGTTAAGATATTAGGTAAGTTTCGGGCAACAAACACCTTGTTTTGAACTCTCTTCAAAGAGAATGATCAAAATTGACCGAAAATTGTCAGTTGGGAAAACTTGGTGCTAGACACAAAGAATTGAGTTCTAGGCTAACAAATACTCTTTATTTGGTACCTTGAGATATGAGGCATGTTTGGAGCAATAAATTCTCCGTTTTGAACTCTTTCCAAGGAGAATGACCAAAATTGGGCGAAAAATGCCATTTGGGAAAACTAGGTGCTAGATACAACGAAATGAGTTATAGACCAACAAATGCTCTTTGTTTGGTACCTTAAGAAATTAGGTAAGTTTCGGGCAACAAACTCCTTGTTCTAAACTCTCTCCAAAGAGAATGACCAAAACTGACTGAAAATGGCCAATTGGGAAAACTAGGTGCTAGACACAATGAATTGAGTTCTAGGCCAATAAATACTCTTTATTTGGTACTTTGAGAAATTTGGTACATTTTGAGCAATAAATTCCTTGTTTTGAACTCTCTCTAAAGAGAATGACCAAAATTGACCGAAAATTGCAAATTGGGAAAACTAGATGTTAGAAATAATGAAAATTGTTATAGACCGACAAATACACTTTATTTGGTACCTTGAGAAATTAGGTAAGTTTGGAGCAATGAACTCCTTTTTTTGAACTCTCTCCAGTAAGAATGACCAAAATCTATCGAAAATTTCCATTTCGGAAAAATTGGGAATAGATACAACGAAATGAGTTCTAGACCAACAAATGCTCTTTATTTGGTACTTTGAGATATTAGGTTAGTTTCGGCAATAAACTCCTTGATTTGAACTCTCTCCAAAGAGAATGACCAAAAATGATCGAAAATTGCCATTTGGAAAAACTAGGTGCTAGATACAACGAAATGAGTTCTAGACCAACAAATACTCTTTATTTTTTACCTTGAGATATTAGGGAAGTTTCAGGTAACAAACTCCTTGTTTTGAACTCTCTCCAAAGAGAATGACAAAAATTCACCGAAAATTGCCATTTGGGAAAACTTGGTGCTAGATACAATGAATTGAGTTCTAGACCAACAAGTATTCTTTACTTGGTATTTGAGATGTTAGGTATGTTTCGAGCAATAAATTCCCTTTTTTGAACTCTCTCTAAAAAGAATGAAAAAAATTGACAGAAAATTGCCAATTGGGAAAACTAGGTGCTAGGTACAACGAATTGAGTTCTAGACCAACAAATACTCTTTATTTGGTACCTTGAGATATTAGGTATGTTTCGAGCAACAAAATCCTTGTTTTGCACACTCTCTAAAGAGAATGACTAAAATTGACCGAAAATTGCTAATTGGGAAAACTAGGTGCGAGATACAGCGAATTGAGTTCTAGACCGACAAATACACTTTATTTGGTACCTTGAGATATTAGTTAAGTTCCGGGTAAGAAACTCCATGTTTTGAACTCTCTCCACTCCATGTTTTGAACTCTCTCCATCGGGAATGACAAAAATTGCCCGAAAATTGCCAAATGGTAAAACTAGGTTCTAGATCCCAAGAATTGAGTTTTAGACTAATAAATACTCTTTATTTTATACCTTGAGATATTAGGTTCGTTTGGAGCAACAAACTCTTTATTTTGAACTCTCTCCAAAGAGAATGACCAAAATTGACCGAAAGTTGCCAGTTGGGAAAACTAGGTGCTAGAAACAATGAGAAGAGTTCTAGACCAACAAACGCTCCTTATTTGGTACCTTGAGATATTAGGTAAGTCTCAGTCACCATACTCCTTGTTTTGAACTCTCTCCAAGGAGAATGACCAAAATTGACTGAAAATTGCCAATTTGGAAAACTAGGTGTTAGATACAATGAAATGAGTTCCAGACCAAAAAATGCTCTTTATTTTGTATCTTCAGATATTAGGTAAGTTTTGGGCAACAAAATCTTTGTTTTGAACTCTCTCCACAAAAAATTACCAAAATTGAATGAAAATTGCCATTTGGAAAAACTAGGTGCTAGATACAATAAAATGATTTATGGACCAACAAATACTCATTATTTGGTACCTTAAGATATTAGGCAAGTTTCAGACAACAAACTCCTTGTTTTGAACTCTATTTAAAGTGAATGACCAAAATTGCCTGAAAATTACCGTTTGGGGAAACTAGGTGCAAGATACAACGAAATGACTTCCAGACTAACAAATGCTCTTTATTTGGTACGTTGCGATATTAGGTAAGTTTCGGACAACAAACTTCTTGTTTTGAACTCTCTCCATTAAGAATGACCAAAATTGACAGAAAATTACAAATTGGGAAAACTAGGTGCTAGGTACAACGAATTGAGTTCTAGACCAACAATTACTCTTTATTTGGTACCTTGAGATATTAGGTAAGTTTCGAGCAACAAAATCCTTGTTTTAAACACTCTCTAAAGAGAATGAATAAAATTGATCGAAAATTGCCAATTGGGAAAACTAGGTGCGAGATACAGTGAATTGAGTTCTAGAACGACAAATATACTTTATTTGGTACCTTGAGATATGTTACACCCAAGCTTTTCATGAATTATCAAAGCCAATAATTAATATGTTGCATTGCATAATTATGTGATTATGTGATTAGAAATTTAGTAATTTTATTTGTTATGAATTAACTAGGAATGTTATTAAATTTTAACTTATGTACATAATTTAACATGTTAAGCTTTGTTTAAGAGTTGTATCATTAGTAGAATAATAAAAAAAAAAAAAAGAAAGAAGAGAGATAAATTAAGATTATTATTCTATAGATATAGAATAAGGGTTAAAGTTTTACTATTTTTTTTTAATTGTTTTTTTTTTCTAAATCTTTTTATATTTGGTATACTTTCTTTCTGAAAGGGATAATTCGTTTGTATATATATATCCTAAAGTTAAGTTTAGTTTGTAAACTAATATCCTTTGAATTAAGTAATATTAAGTTTAAAAAAAAAATAATAATCCAGTTAAGAGTTAGTGGAACCTTGGTTTTCGTGTGATGCTTAGTTATGAGTAAAAAAAAGAGATATTTATGTATACATTTAGTTAAACTACTTTGGGTCAAGTGCTGTACTACACTCGGTGTAAGCATGATTTTTGTAGCATTTTTTTGGGTCCTCACTATTAAAAATATATATCAATCCATCATCAATTATGAGTTATGCTTACACGTGCCCACCACCTCTTGCTAAGTAAACCGACCTAGCTAGACTATTGTTAACAACACTAAGTTGTATATATTAAACTTAGTTCCTAATACTTAAAGCAAAGCATAAGACTTCAAAAGGTGGCCAGTAGAGAACTTAGAGAGAGAGCTAGAAGTTAGTCTCACGGGTAAGCCTTAAATTAAGTTAGGCTGAATTGTATATATAGTACTATTTAAGTATATTAAATTTAATCCAATTCGTTTTAGGCTAGAACTCTTATATGTGACTATGTTAAATTTAATTGGGGAATAGCTTGATATCTGGCTATCCTCTATAGTTCTTTTTGGTGTTCAGTAAATCCGATTTCTTTTCGTTAATTTATGAGATATTCCAAAGGCTCTACATACCCTACTTAGCCTTATATTATGTGTTTGTCATGGAAGGAAATACAATGATTTTCTTAGCACCTAATATTTAATATGAAGAGCACTAATGTACTGTTGCTTTGTATGTGAGTTACGAATTTTGGAAATTAGTCTTTAGAAGTTATAGATCACTTTGACTATTTTATGGGAAATTATTGTCCGTTTATTACAAGATTAATAAAAATACTAGAATCAACTAACAAGGTTGATACGTGGTTTATTGTCAACTTCATACCTTAAATACAAGTTGGTGATTAGTTTAGTATACTAGGAACTCAATTTTAGTAAATTGACTATATTCTGAACTAAACTTTTCCGAATCATTTCTATTTTTATCTATGGCAAATAAAAGAAAACTCTAAGGATTTCTTGATATCATATACTTTTAATTAGTAATTGAAGAAATGACCTTGTTAATAATTAGAACATACTTTATTTTCGGGGGTTTAGTATTGAGGATACCATCTCTCTTCACAGTGTTAGTTTTTACGTTCTTATAAGGTAAGTAACATCTCAACTGCAATGTGAGAACACTATTTGGATTATCTGTGATTTTGTGATTATGTGGTACATGTCATAATAAAGTGCATGCATATCATCGCATACATGGCATAAAACGTTTTTAGTCTTAAAGTTATGAAATTTTAGGTACGATTGTGAGAAGTTGATTTTGAAAGGAAACGAAATATTTTGTGTATTATGTTGCCTGAAAAGTTAGGATAGACACAGGACGTAGCGGGCCAACGTTCCAAATATGTGAAAAGTATACCCATAACGGGTTAGATCCTAATGTGGATCAATATGTTTGCAATATAGGGATGACCTCTGGTGTACACTGATGTTAATGTGGTTTTCATATAAAAACCTCTATATTGCTAATGTGATGGCCAATTATGATATGTTATGTCATGTGGCTCAGTGACAGGTCTATTGTTCTAACCAGGCAGTGTAATACACAAAGGGCCCTAATATGAATCTGTTTTAAATTTAGAAATTTGTGCATAATGTTGCTTACTGAGTTATCACTCACTAGTCTCACATTGCAGGTTGATGCTTAGGCACGTGAATGGATGTCAAATTTCTACCCTAGTTGTGTATATGGACATTTTGACAAACTGTGGAAGAAGGGCCATATTTTGATACTGCTATGTAAATAGAGTGGCGGAGTGATTTTGAAATACGTATCTATTTTCAATACCGTTTGTAATGTATAAAATAACTAAAGAAAGTTTCTACTTTTCTAGAGATACCTAAAAAGTTTTAAAATTTTTTTTTTAGCCACATTATTTTCTGTTTTAAGTATTTTAAACTACGTCAATCCTTTCTAAATTATTTAAACTTAGCTTTTAAACCGTTGTGTGTGTACAAGCAAGTTCCGGGACGTAACAATTGGTATGAGAGCGGAGGTTTTAAATGGTTCTGAAGACCGTCCATATACATGAGTAAGGGAAGGAAAATGGCTCTATTCACTTATAAGTTGTTTCTCTTTAGTTTTAATTATATATATTATTTTCTTTTCTATAAGTGCATTGCATGCTATATGTTTATTATTGGCTACAAGTGCATACTATATGTGAAAGTTGGAATTCCAGGACATAAGTATGGTGAACAAACGAACTCAAGGGAATGTTGAGAGAGTGGGACCTTCCACTCAAAGGGATATAAGGGATGAACGTATAGATCGCTTTACTAATCTGGTGGAACGATTGTTAGAAAGAGATGTCGAAAGAGAGAATCAACCTTTAGCCAATCCCCCACCTCCACCAAGAACAGAGAATAGTGAAACAGGAGGCGAAAGGTTTCGGAAGCTACAACCACCATCATTTGAGGGCAGTGTAGACCAACAAATGCTCCTTATTTGGTACCTTGAGAAATTAGGTAAGTTTCGGGCAATAAACCCCTTGTTCTGAACTCTCTCCAATGATACTGACCAAAATTGACCGAAAATTATCGATTGGGAAAACTAGGTGTTAGATACAAAGAATTGAGTTTTAGGCCAACAAATACTCTTTATTTGGTACCTTGAGATATTGGGTTAGTTTGGAGCAACAAGCCCCTTGTTTTGAACTATCTCCAAAGAGAATGACCAAAATTGACCAAAAATTGCCATTTTGGAAAACTAGGTGCTAGATACAACGAAATGAGTTCTAGACCAACAAATACTCTTTATTTGGTACCTTGAAATATTTGGTAAATTTCGGGCAACATACTTCTTGTTTTGAACTCTCTCAAAAGAGAATGACCAAAATTGACAGAAAATTGCCATTTTGGAAAACTGGGTGGTAGATAAAACGAAATGAGTTCTAGACCGACAAATACTCTTTATTTGGTACCTTCAAATATTAGGTAAGTTTCGGGCCACAAACTCTTTGTTTTGAACTCTCTTTAAGGTGATTGACCAAAATTGATCGAAAATTATCGTTTCGGGAAACTAGGTGCTATATAGAACGAAATGAATACTAGACCAACAAATGCTCTTTATTTGGTACCTTGAGATATTAGGTAAGTTTAATGAGTTCCGGACCAACAAATGCTCTTTATTTGGTATCTTGAGATATTAGGTAAGTTTTCGGGCAACAAAATCCTTGTTTCGAACTCTCTCACATAGAGAATGACCAAAATTGTTCGAAAATTGCCATTTGGGAGAACTAGGTGCTGCATACAACGTAATGAGTTATAGACCAACAAAAACTCATTATTTCGTACTTTAAGATATTAGGTAAGTTTCGGGCAACAAACACCTTGTTTTGGACTCTCTCCAAAGAGAACGACCAAAATTGACCGGAAATTGTCAGTTGGGAAAACTAGGTGCTAGACACAAAGTATTGAGTTCTAGGCTAACGAATACTCTTTATTTGGTACCTTGAGATATGAGGTATGTTTGGAGCAATAAATTCCCTGTTTTGAACTCTTTCCAAAGAGAATGACCAAAATTGGCCGAAAAATGCCATTTGGGAAAACTAGGTGCTAGATACAACCAAATGAGTTCTAGACCAACAAATGCTCTTTGTTTGGTACCTTAAGAAATTAGGTAACTTTCAGGCAACAAACTCCTTGTTTTGAACTCTCTCCAAAAATAATGACCAAAATTGACCGAAAATTGTCGATTGGGAAAACTAGGTGCCAGATACAAAGAATTGAGTTCTAGACCAACAAATACTCTTTATTTGGCACCTTGAGATATTAGGTAGGTTTCGGGCAACAAACTCCTTGTTTTGGACTCTCTCCAGTAAGAATGACAAAAATTGACCGAAAATTACCGTTTGGGAAAACTAGGTGCTAGACACAAAGAAATGAGTTCTACACCAAAAAATGCTCTTTATTTGGTGCCTTGAGATATTAGGTATGTTTCGGGTAACAAACTACTTGTTTTGAACTCTCTCCAATGGGAATGACAAAAATTGACCGAAAATTGCCATTTGGGAAAACTAGGTGCTAGATACAACGAATTGAGTTCTAGATTAACAAATGCTCTTTACATGGAACCTCGGGATATTGGGAAAGTTTCGGACCACAAACTCCTTATTTTGAACTCTCTCCAAAGAGAATGACCAAGATTGACTGAAAATTGCCATTTCGGACAACTAGGTGCTAGATACAACGAAATGAGTTCTAGACCAGCAAACGCACTTTATTTGGTACCTTGAGATATTGGGAATGTTTCGGGCAGCAAACTCCTTGTTTTGTTCTCTCTCCGATGAGAATGGCCAAAACTGACCAAAAATTGCCGATTGGGAAAACTAGGTGCTAGATACGAAGAATTGAGATCTAGACCGACAAATACTCCTTATTTGGCACCTTGAGATACTAGGTAAGTTTCGAGCAACAAACTCCTTGTTTCCAACTCTCTCCAATAAGAATGACCAAAATTGATCGAAAATTACCGTTTGGGAAAACTAGGTACTAGATACAATGAAATAAGTTCTAGACCAACAAATATGCTTTATTAGGTACCCTGAGACATTTGGTAAGTATCGGGCAACAAACTACTTGTTTTGAACTCTCTCCAAAGAGAATGACCAAAATTGACAGAAAATTGCCATTTGGGAAAACTAGATGCTAGATACAACGAAATGGGTTCTGGACCAACAAATACCCTTTATTTGGTACCTTGAGAAATTATGTAAGTTTCAAACAGGATACTTCTTGTTTTGAACTCTCTCCAAAGAGAATGACCAAAATTGACCGAAAATTGCCATTTTGGAAAACTATGTGCTAGTTACAACGAAATGCATTCTAGACAAAAAAATACTCTTTATTTGGTACCCTAGGATATTTTTTTGCTAATTGTTACCTAGAGGGAGCGACCCTCCGGTAATTTTATTAAATAAAAACAAAATGATCAAGGGTACAAAAAGTTACCAAGAGTGGAAACATTACAGAATCGAAAAGATAACATAATCTAAAAGCCCTGGAAGGAGACAACTAGTGATGCCGAAGCATGACTATTGTCATAACTTCCCTACAATGCCTCATTAAAAACCTTTCCACACAAAACCCAATAGGAAAAACCGCATAAAGGAAAAAAGAGCATATTTTATTACAAAAGATGGGCAACTATGAAAAGCGAAAAGCAGAATGCCCCATGTAATCCTTGGAAAAAGCATCCTGAATAAATGAAGGAGTGGAATGCCACCATGTCGAAGTCTGAAAACTTGTAGCTCGAGAAGCCAAAATATCAACAACTGTATTACCTTCCCTAAAGATATGAGAAACATGAAAATTCATCTTTGAAATCCTATCAATGCAACGCAACCAAGAGGGATTCCCGTGCCAAGGTACAGAAGATGAACGTGCTCTCAAAAGAGTAACCAGATAAGAAGAGTCACACTCTAGCCATAAATTCATCCAACCAAAATCATATGCATAAGAAATAGCATGTATTGCGCCCGCGAGCTCTGCCTCAAACGCAAATGTCTTGCCAAGAGGAATGGCAAAAGCACCTTTAAAGAATCCTCTGCAAGTCCTGAAAATACCTCCACACCCTGCCAAGCCTGGACTACCAAAAGTAGATCCATCTGTATTTACCTTCAACTATCCTGCAGGAGGAACTTGCCAATGAACCTCCACAATTCTTGGAGCTTTAGGCAGTTTTGGCTGGACATGAAGACAATGCAAAATTTGGAGCTCATCTAAAGTATTCCGCATAGTTCCAGAAACAATCCCATTGGCCTCCCCCTCCGAACGCCATACGAAAGTTATAGCTGAATTAATAGAAACAATTTCATTATCAAAGAAACATTTATTACGAGAAGTCCAAATCACCCAAAAAGTAGTCACAAGTGCTGATTTCCAAAGTTGAGAAACCTGAGTACTAAAATTGGCATCCAAAGCATCTAGCCATAAATCCACTATAGAACCATCCAAACGAATTTTCCGTCGAAAAGCTGGGGAAATGGCCCCCCAAATAGAACGAGCAAAAGCACATGAAAGAAACAGGTGGTCAGCATCCTCTTCATGACTATAACAAAACCGGCAACATGAAGGCAAAAGAAGACCTCTACGAATCAAATTATGCTCTGTTAGGACTTTATTCTGAAACAATCTCCAAACTACCAATGAACGAGAGGGAGGTATATAGTGCACCCAAAACTTATTTCCCCATCGTTCTTTAGAAAAAGGACCTACCAAAGACCTGTAACTATCAGCACAAGTAACTTTACCAGAAATCGAATGACGCTAGATTAAAGTGTCAACATCTCCAATGACCGTATTCCGAATATCATCTGCAGCCTGTGGCAAATTGGAGATAAAAGAATTTGGCAAAGACCATTCATAATCAGAAGTAACATCACCAACAACTGTCTCAAAACTAGGCTCCATGGAATCATTATAATCAATCAAATCAGCCAGATGGGAACCTAGCCAATTACTCGTCCAAAAACGAACTTTAGAGTGTCTACCCACAGCCCAAATAGATTCATCGACGAGCGGTTGAATATGAGACAGCAAACCACACCAAATAGAAGATTTCCAAAAGCGTCTTTGAACAAAGCCAGTGGAAAAGAACCTGTCTCTTAAGAAATTGTAAACAGTAGAATCAGAAGTCATCAAACTCCAAGAAAGCTTCTTTAAAAGTGCTTCATTAAGAATTCTAGGATCACGGAGGCCTAAACCACCATCTTCCTTAGGCTTGCAACACATTCTCCAGGAGGCAGCCACTAATTGAGACATAGAAGAAGAGCCAGACCAAAGAAAATTCCTAATGGATGAGGTCAACTTTGGCAGAAGGTTAACAGGCCATTTGTAGACTTGAAAAGAGTAAATCAGCTGACCCATAATGACGGAATTAATCAAGCTAATCCTTCCTGCCATAGATAAGGAAAGACCCTTCCAATATTCAAGATTAGCATTAATCTTATCAAGAATTGGCTGAAAAGTCGATCGCTTTGGAGTACCCACAAAAAGAGAAACACCAAGATACGAAAGAGTAGAACCCCCTTTTCTCATACCAGTGAGTGATAAAAAATCTGAAATCTGACTGGGAGGAACAGCTCGACGAAAATAAAGAAAAGATTTGCTAAAGTTCACCTGTTGACCAGAAAGAGTTTCATAGTGTTGGAGAGCTTGAACAATACTTTTGATGTTAGCCTTTGAAGCACGGGCAAACAAAAGAACATCATCAGCAAATAAAAAATGAACTGGTGCTTTCTCTTTTCCTGTGGAAGTCATTGGAATAAGATCCCCAGCTTGAATCAAGTTGGCTAGATAACGGCTGAGATAATCTTCAGCGAAAACAAATAACAGAGGAGAAAGGGGATCCCCTTGTCGAACACCTCGAGAACATTCAAAATAACCAGGAGGAGTCCCATTAATTAAAATGGTACCCTAGGATATTAGGTAAGTTTCTAGCAACAAACTACTTATTTTGAACTCTCTCCAAAGAGAATGACCAAAATTGACCGAAAATTACCATTTGGGAAAACTAGGTGCTAGATACAACAAAATGAGTTCTAGACCAACAAATGTTCATTACTTGGTACCTTGGGAAATTAGGAAAGTTTCGGGCAGCAAATCCCTTGTTTTGAACTCTCTCCAAAAAGAATGACCAAAATTGACAGAAAATTACCAATTGGGAGAACTAGGTGCTAGATACAAAGAATTGAGTTCTAGACCAACAAATACTCCTTATTTGGTAGTTCTAGATAATAGGTGAGTTTCAAGCAATAAATTTCTTGTTCTGAACTCTCTCTATAGAGAACGACCAAAATTGACCGAAAATTGCCAATTGGGAAAACTAGTTGCTAGATACAACGAAATGAGTTCTAGACCAACAAATACTCTTTATTTGATACCTTGAGATATTAGGTAAGTTCCGAGCAACAAACTCCTTGTTTCTAACTCTCTCCAATAAGAATGACCAAAATTGACTGAAAATTACCATTTGGGAAAACTAGGTGCTAGATACAACGAAATGAGTTCTAGACCAACAAATGCTCTTTATTTGTTATCCTAAGATATTACGTAAGTTTCGGGCAACAAACTACGTGCATTGAACTCTCTCCAAAGAGAATGACAAAAATTGACCGAAAATTGCCAATTGGTAAAACTAAGTGCTAGATACAACGAAATGAGTTCCAAACCAACAAATACTCTTCATTTGGTACCTTGAGATATTAGGTAAGTTTCAGGCAACAAACACCTTGTTTTGAACTCTCTCCACAGGGAATGACAAGAATTGACCGAAAATTGCCCTTTGGGAAAACTAGGTGCTAGATACAGCGAAATGAGTTATCGACTGACAAATAGTCAATATTTGGTACCTTGAGATATTAGGTAAGTTTCGGGCAACAAACTCCTTGTTTTGAACTCTCTCCGAAAAGAGTGACAAAAATTGACCGGAAATTATGAATTGGTAAAACTAGGTGTTAGATACAAAGAATTGAGTTCTAGACCAACTCTTTATTTGGTACCTTGAGATATTAGGTAAGTTTCGGGCAACAAATTCCTTGTTTCGAACTATCTCCAAAGAGAATGACCAAAATTGACTGAAAATTGCCATTTTGGAAAACTTGGTGCTAGATGCAACGAAATGAGTTCTAAACCAATAAATACTCTTTATTTGGTACCTTGAGATATTAGATAAGTTTCGGGCAACAAACTCCTTGTTTTGAACTCTCTCCGAAGAGAATGACCAAAATTGACCGAAAATTGCCGTTTTGGAAAACTATGCGCAAGATACAACGAAATGAGTTCTAGACCGACAAATACTCTTTATTTGGTACCTTGAGATATTAGGTATGTTTCGGGCAACAAACTCCTTGTTTTGAACTCTCCTCACTGAGAATGACCAAAAGTGACCGAAAATTGCCGTTTGGGAAAACTAGGTGCTAGATACATCGAAATGAGTTCTAGACCAAGAAATACGCTTAATTTGTTACCTTGAGATATTAGGTTAGTTTCGGGCAACAAACTTCTTGTTTTGGACTCTCTCCACAGAGAATGACCAAAATTCACCGAAGATTGCCCTTTAGGTAAACTAGGTGCGGGATAAAACGAAATGAGTTATAGACCAACAAATACTCATTATTTGGTACCTTGGGATAATAGGTATGTTTCGGGCAAGAAACTCCTTGTTTAAACTCTCTCTATAAAGAATGACAAAAATTGACCGAAAATTGCCAATTGGTGAAACTAGGTGCTCGATACAAAGAATTGAGTTCTAGACCAACAAATACTCTTTATTTAGTACCTTGAGATATATATATTTTTTTAATGGAACCTAGGGGAAAACACTTAGAAATCTGAAAAAACAGAAAACTAAGTGGCCCCCAAGAGATTTATTAAATATAAAGAAAAACACCTTGTTTTGAACTATCTCCAAACACTTAGGTAGGTTTGGAGCAACAAGCTCCTTATTTTGAACTATCTCCATAGAGAATGTCCAAAATCGACCGAAAACTGCTACTTTGGAAAACTAGGTGCTAGATACAACGAAATGAGTTCTAGATCAACAAATACTCTTTATTTGGAACTTTGAGATACTAGGTAAGTTTCGGGCAACAAACTCCTTGTTTTGAACTCTCTCCAAAGATAATGATAAAAATTGACCGAAAATTGCCAATTGGTAAAACTAGGTGCTAGATACAACGAAATGAGTTCTAGACCAACAAATACTCTTTATTTGCTGCCTTAAGATATTAGGTAAATTTCGGGCAATAAAGTCCTTGTTTTGAACTCTCTCCATAGAGAATGACCAAAATTCACCGAAAATTGCCCTTTAGGTAAACTAGGTGCCGGATACAACAAAATGAGTTATAGACCAACAAATACTCATTATTTGGTACCTTGAGATATTAGGTAAGTTTCGGGCAATAAGCTCCTTGTTTTGAACTCTCTCCATAAAGAATGACAAAAATTCACCGAAAATTGCCTAAAACTAGGTGCGAGATACGAAGAATTGAGTTCTAGACCAACAAATACTCTTTATTTGGTACCTTGAGATATATATATTTTTTTTTTAAAAAGTGGGGCTTAACTAATGACCTCTACTTATTACAAATTAAAGGAAAATACCTAATACTACCCAATCCCCACCCCACCCCATTAGGGATAATTGGCTTTCACGCCTACCCCGGTATGACTCGAACCTAAGACCGAGATCCTAGGTAGTGGATGCTCTTACCACTTGAGCTAACCCACTTCGTCATTAGGTATATTTGGAGCAACAAACTCCTTATTTGAAACTATCTCCAAAGAGAATGACCAAAACTGACCGAAAATTGCCATTTTGGAAGTCAAGGTGCTAGATAAAACGAAATGGGTTCTGGACCAACAAATACTCTTTATTTGGTACCTTGAGATATTAGGTAAGTTCCGGACAATAAACTCCTTATTTTGAACTCTCTCATAAGAGAATAACCAAAATTGACCGAAAATTGCCATTTTGGAAAACTATGTGCTAAATACAACGAAATGAGTTCTGGACCAAAAAATACTCTTTATTTGGTACCCTGAGATATTAGGTAAGTTTCGGGCAATAATCTACTTGTTTTGAACTCTCTCTAAAGAGAATGACCAAAATTGACCGAAAATTGCCATTTGGGAAAACTAGGTGCTAGATACAACGAAACAAGTTCTAGACCAACAAATGCTCTTTACTTTGGACCTTGGGACATTGGGAAAGTTTCGGGTAGCAAACTCCTTGTTTTGAACTGTCTCCAAAGAGAATGACCAAAATTGACCGAAAATTGGCAATTGGGAAAACTAGGTGCTAGATACAAATAATTGAGTTCTAGACCAATAAATACTCTTTATTTGGTACTTCTAGACATTTTTTTTTTCTGATAGAATGGTACCAAGAGGGAAATACTTAGTTACCTACGTCAGTAGGATACTAAGAAACCCTACGGTAATTTATTAAATAATAATAAAGAAGGTACTCCATGGTAACCCAAAACAAACCAGAGAAAGAATTTTAAAACAACAACAAACCAATAAAAAGCCCTAGGAGAAGCCAAATAGTTCTGCCAAAACAAAACTACTGTCTTTACCTCCCAACAATGTCTCGTTAAAAAACTTTTTTGCATAAAACCCAATGGGAAAAACCACAAAAAGGAAAAAGAGCACATTGTTTTACAATATGGGCAACTAAGAAAAGCGAAAGTTTGAAAAACCCGAAAAGTCTTTTTTAATTGCGTCTTGTATGAAAGACGGAGCAGAGTGCCACCAAGTTGGGCCTTGAATGCTCGTAGCCCTAGAAGCTAAAATATCAGCCACAGCATTTTCTTCTCGATAGATGTGTGAAGCATGAAAGGTCATATTGGAGATAAACTGGAGACATCGTATCCATGATGGTTTCCAACGCCAAGGAACAGTCACTGAGCTAGATCTAAACAATGAGATGAGGTAAGCTAAGTCACTCTCCAAACAAATGTTTCTCCACCCAAAATCCCAAGCATAAGTAATGGCATGAATTGCAGTAGCCAACTCTGCCTCGAAAGCATAAGCTTTGCAAATAGGAATAGAAAAGCATCCTTTCAAGAAACCACGTGAAGTTCTAAAAACCCCTTCACAACCAGCTAAACCAGGACAACCATAAGCGGCACCGTCTGTATTAACATTCATCCAACCTACCGGGGGAACTCGCCAAAACACTTCAACAATCTAAGGAGCTCTAGGAGGCTTTAATTTCACATTAAGACATTTAAGAATCACTAGATTGTGAACCGAATTTCTCATGACACCTGAACTGACCAGATTAGATTCACTAATAGCCCGCCAAACCATAGAAAGAGCCAAATGTATAGAAGTGTGCTCGTTGTCAGAAATTAATTTGTTACGAGACCACCATATAATCGAAATAGCAGAAACAATAGCAGTCCTCAAGAGTTGTAACACTTGGCTACTAAAAGTGGTATCCAACGCATCAAGCCAAAGATCAACAATAGAACCATCCAGTCTAATACGATGCCTAAAGGCAGAAGAAATGGCGCCCTAAATACCACGGGCAAAAGAGCAAGACAGAAACAAATGATCTGCACTTTCCTCGTGAAGGAAACAAAAACGACAACAAGAAGGCATTATAAAACCCCGACGACGAAGATTGAACTCTGTTGGGAGCTTGTCCTGAAGCAACCTCCAAAAAAGTATAGAGCGCGAGGGAGGAATGTAACTGGCCCAAAATTTATTGCCCTATCTTTCCTTTATAGAAGAACCTAACAATTGAAAATAAGCCTCCTTGCAAGTGAAATTACCAGAAAAAGAATGACGCCATACGAGAGTATCTAAGGAATCACCCACAACAACTTTACGAATTTCTTCAGCAACCTGTGGAAAATGAAAACAAAAGGAGGTAGGGAGAGACCACCCATTTTCCGAAGCAAGACTACCAACAGTCGCATCCAGATTAGGCTCCAAATTGTCACTAAATTCCAACGTCTCAACTAATGGAGAACCTAGCCAATTATCTGTTCAAACGCGAACCATTGAGTTTTTACCAATTGTCCAAATCGACTCCTCCAAGAGAGGCTGAATATGAGCTCGCAAACCACACCAAACAGAAGATTTCCAAAACCTTCTTGGAGAAAAACCCTGTGAAAAGAAACGACCCCACAAAAACTTAAAGACAAAAGACTCATCTGTTAGTAAACTCTAAGAGAGCTTCTTTAAAAGTGCAGCATTAAGAATTCTAGGATCCCTAAGATCCAAACTCCCATATTCTTTCGATTTGCAACACATTTTTCAGGATATAATGATCGGCTTAGTACTATGAGTAGTACCAGACCACAAAAAGTTTCAGATTGAATAGATCAACTCCTTCAATAGAGCCACTGGCCACCGGTAAACCTGGAAAGAGTAAGAGAGTTGTTCCATAATAATCGAATTCATAAGAGTAACTCTACCTGCTATAGAAAGTTTCATACCTTTTCAATAGTCAAAAGTATTGCTGATTTTATCCAAAATTGGCTTGAAATGAGACCTTTTTAGAGTTCCAACAAATAAGGAAACACCAAGGTAAGATAAAGCAGAGCCTCCCTTTCGCATTCCCGTGAGAGTTAAGTAATCTATGATCCTAGAAGGAGAAACTGCCCGACCGAAATAAATAAAGGATTTATTATAATTTTCTTGTTGACCAGACAGAGCTTCATAGGTTTGAAGAGCTTTTAAAATTGCCTTTAAGTTAGAAGATGAAGCTCGAGCAAACAAAAGAACATTGTCAGCAAAAAGAAAATGAACTGGCGCCTTCTCATTTCTAGCTGAGGTTATTGGAATAATTGCACCATTTTGAATCAAAATATGTAGCAAACGACTAAGATAATCTTCAGTAAGAACGAACAAAAGTGGGGATAGTGGGTCACCTTGACAAACTCCTCTAGACCAAGAAAAATAACCATGTGGGGTACCATTAATCAAAATAGAAAGGCGGGCTAAATGAAAGATAGTATCCACCCAACTCACAAAAGTCTCACCAAAGCCAAAAGAGGAAAGCACAGCCTTAATAAAATCCCAACGCATAGTATCAAAAGCTTTCCTAATGTCCGGTTTTAAAGCAACATTACCCCCAAAACTCGCCTTGTCCAAGCAATTATAGTATTCTGAGGCACAGACAATACAGTCACGTATGCTTCTACCAGGAACAAAACCAAACTGGTTTGGAGACAAAATACGAGAACAAATATGCCCTAAGCGGTCAGCTATGATTTTGGTGATCAGCTTATACAAAAAATTTCCCAAGACAATTGGACGGTATTGATCAATAGAAAGAGCATGCTCCACTTTAGGAATTAGCAGAAGAAAGTTAGAATTAAGGCCTGGTGTTAAAATTCCTGAGCGAAAAAAGTGCTGGACAGCTGAAACGACATTATTACCAACGATCTCCCAACAATGATGAAAAAACTTTACCAGAAAAGCCATCAGGGACTGGAGCACTAGATGCATCCATACTAAAGACCGTTAACCGGACTTCCTCTTCATTAGGAATATAGCAGAGTTCTTCATTTTCTGAGGAAGTAACCAAATTTGGAATAACCTCCCGAACTCCTGAATAATCAATAACCTGAGTATGGGAATCAGAAAATAGCTGCTCATAAAAGGTCCGAATGTGAGTAGAGATTAAATCAACATCCTCAACAATATCATCTCCAATTTTCATGTGGCTCAAGATCTTTTTCGTTCTACGGCGTTTCACCATGTTGTGAAAGAAAGAAGAATTTTTATCTCCCTCTTTAAGCCATTTAATTCTACTCCGTTCACGCAAGTAAGTTTCTTCTTGGGATAACAATAAATCCAGATGGGAAAGGGCATCATTTTCATGGAAAAGAAGAGAGTCAGAAAGACCCTCATTAGCAATCCGGTCTTGAATTGACAGAACCAACTCTGAAGCTTTGGAAATATTTAACTTAAGATCTCCAAAAACATTCCAGTTCCAAACTTTTAATTCACCTTTCAAGACTTTAAGCTTTTTAACAAGAATAGATACTGGACAACCGAAATGAGAATGAGACCAAACTTTGCGAACAAGATCTTCAAAGGTAAGATGAGAGAGCCACATACACTGGAAATGGAAAGGACAGGGGCCAGTTGAAATATTCTTCAAAGATGAAATTAATAAAGGGTGATGATCTGAATGCAACTGAGGCAAACATATACTAGAAACCTGATTCCACTGTTCTAGAAATTCCTCGTTACAAAAGCATCTATCCAAACGAGACATCACAATCTTACCCCCTCGAGAACCACACCAAGTATGAAAGGGCCCTTGAGTGTCAAGATCAAAAAGATTACAAAGAGTAACACCAGCTCGAAATTCCTCACAAGAAATCCGTTTAACCAAACCCGTAGTCTCATGAGTACCCATAACAGCATTAAAATCCCCCAAAACCAACCAAGGACCAGAAATATGCAAGGAAGATAAAGAATCCCATAAGTCTCGGCGTAGAATATAATCACGACTAGCATACATAAAACTAGTAAAAAACATCTCACCGTTGAATAAAAAAGATGAAGTAACATACTGAGTATGAGAATCAATAACTTGAAAGTTGGAGATGAACGAAGTGCCAAAGACCCACAAAGTTGGAAGAGGTTTATCATTTTGGGTCAATAAATGAAAACCGATAGAGCTCCAAAAATGAAAAGGAACAGCTGTGAAAACGCACATCGGCTCAGCCAAACAAAGTATATCTGGCCTATGTCGGACACACAAATCTTTTAAAGATCTTCTGGTACTTAAATTAGAGATGCCATGACAGTTCCAATAAAGGATTTTCATTGGGAAGTGGATTTTGCAGCAGCCCTTGTGACAGGCCTACTAAACTGGGATTGAGTCGCCTTCTTTTTCTTTCTTGACTGTACCTCCTGCCATCCTTCATCCTTCAAAGTGAAAACTTTTGTTGGGGAAAGATCGCTAGTATTCAAACTAGCACTAGATCCCACAACTGAGGAAGATCCCACCCTTCCTAACCCAATAGGTGCCGGTGATACTTTTGTATGAAAATGTTCCTCGACCTGGTCATTAGAAGCAGTTGGAACCTGGGGATTAGCTTTATTAACATCAGATGAAGAAGACACATGCTGATTCTGAACGTCACCAACCACTTCCTCAAAAGGAACTTGGTTATAATCCAGGGTCCCAACTGTGTCAGCCCATAATTTCTTCTTCCCTTTTGATTCAACATTTTCAACAGGTTTTTCAGGACCCAAATCATTCTTCAAAGTAGAAAAAGCATTATTAACTGGAATTTCTGCCACCTTAAGATAATTAGTAACTGGGCGATAAACTCTCTTGCGAGATCTAGAACGCCCTCTATCAACCTTCAGTGCCGCATCTTTAGGAGAGGGTACCAGATGGCCTCGTCTACAAGATGAAGCAACATGTCCAATAGTCTTACAAGAAGTACAAAAATCAGGGAGTCGTTCATACTCCAGTGCAATGAAAAAGCAATCAGAGCCAACCTTAACCATTAAGGAATCAGAAATTGGTTGAGAGAGATCAATATCAATAAGAATACGAGCAAAGTGGCCAAATTCATCTTTTAATGTCATTTCATCAAATCTGATTGGAACACCCACTCCACGAGCTAAATCAGAAAATATTTGGTGATCCTAATAGACCCAAGGTAATTCATGAAAGCGAACCCAAACTTGAGAGTTTGTTGAAGTCTGAGTATTTGGATTAAAATTCGGATACCATGGTTGCAATCTTGAAATTCCAGGTTTCAAATTCATGGAACCCAAGGCCCAAACTCGATTCTTTTCCTCTTCTGAAGAGAGAAGGATATGGAAAAATCCTCTCCAAAGAGAAATCAAGCGCCAGGCAGAAGAAAGCTTCCAAATAGATTGCAGCTTAAACTTAAGATCAGTAAGTGTCCAAGGAATATCTCCTTTAGAAAGGAAAACTCGCCCAATGAGCGAAAATTGACAAAGATCCAACCTGTTTTTTAGAGCTTGCTCGTTAACTTTCACATAAACATAGTTTCCCTTAATCATTGGTTTATTCGTTTCAGGTGCAATGAGTGACGTACGATCTGAACCATCTAAAACTTGAGTTATTAGGTATGTTTGGAGCAACAAACTCCTTGTTCTGAACTCTCTTCAAAGAGAATGACCAAAATTGACCGAAAATTGCTATTTGGGAAAACTAGGTGCTAGATACAACGAAATGAGTTCTAGACCAATAAATATTCGTTATTTTGAACCTTGAGATATTAGGTAAGTTTCAGGCAACAAACTTCTTGTTGTGAACTCTCTCCAAAGAGAATGACCAAAATTGATCGAAAATAGCCATTTGGGAAAATTAGGTGCTAGATACGACGAAATGAGTTCTAGAAAAACAAATAATCCTTATTTGGTACCTTGAGAAATTAGGTAAGTTTTGGGCAACAAACTACAAGTTTTGAACTCTCTCCAAAGAGAATAACCCAATTTGCCATTTGGGAAAACTAGGTGCCAGATATAACGAAATGAGTGCTAGAAAAACAGATGCTCTTTACTTGGTATCTTGAGATATTAGGTAAGTTTTGGACAAAAAAACTCCTTGTTTTGAACTCTCTCGAAAGAGAATGACAAAAATTGACCGAAAATTGCAAGTTAGGAAAACTAGGTTCTAGATACAAATAATTAAGTTCTAGACCAATGAATGTAACATCCAGCTTCTCACATAATTAAGAAAGCCAATAATAAACATGTTCTAATTGCATATTAGGCATCTAGAAGTCATTAATACCAGTTTCATGAAAACATGCTCATTCTTTATGTTATGTGCATTTACATGCATGTTATTACACTAACGATTGTCGAAGTGTCCCGATGCAGTGTAAAGGTTCAATACCCTCAGAGAGAGAGAGCTCGGTGTGCTAAAAGAACAAAGAAAATATCTATGAAGGCAGTACTATGTGCACATGCATTAAGATAGCACTTGTTGATAACTTGGTCAAATAGTAGTTTTTCGGTAAAATACAATTTTCACGTACTTCGGAGCCAAATTCACTGTGTGTTTAACACGTCAAATAGCCTTAATTCAATGTCTAGGACACATTTATAACATTTTATTTTTTTCTCCAGGTAAGCACGAGGTGGCATTCAGGACACTAATTCGTATTTAGTTGCACTAAACTAGCTTAGATTAAGCTTAATCGCGTAATGTCGTTTTTGTGCATTCTAATGATTAAGTGCTAATACTATGTTTGCCATGTTAATTGGAGTGTAATTGACTTTCTTTTTATGTTTAATGATTGGTTATGGGGCTAGGTTCCACCAAATTACAATAAAATTGGCCATATAGGATCATAAGTCAAAGTATGACTAGATTTCACTTTCTAAGCTAGGATTCACCAACTTTGGCTACACTTGGGTGTATAGGAGTGACCAGCAACGTGGTGACTATGCTAAGGATGTTTTAGAGCTGGACACATGGAAAGCAATGAGCAAAATACCCAAAATACCCCTTAGAAATTTAGTTATGCCTTTTCTTAGTCATTAAGTATCACTTTTTGACCAAATCAGGTCATTCTCTTCTCCTTTCACTCCAGCCACGACCTGAACAGCTCCCATCCATTTTTAGACTTCTTTCAGCTCCCCTTATCCATATCCAAGAGTTTCCAAGTGGTAGGAATCGATTTGGAGCTCTAGAAAGCAAGCTAGACCAAAACTAGTCAAGGTAACTCTACTAAGTTCTCCTTTCTAGGTCTTGTCTTTTAATTTCAATTTTCTGCTTGTCCCCACTTAAATATTGGTTTCATCAGGTCCTATTAAGTTAAGAAATCCATTTCTAAGCCTTGGAAATCAGTTTGGTGGAGATAGAAGGCAAGAACACTAGCAAAGACTCAAGCTAGTCAAGGTAAGGTTTATGTTGGATTTTGAAATTTGTAGTGAGTTTCTTTAGTTTCAGCCCTTAAACCTAAGCTATTAATTGATGAATAATGGTTCTAGGAACCCTTATATATTGCTGAAAATCTGAAATTTAAGTGGAGGATTAAATTTATAACTAAAGCCCAAAAGTTTGCTATTTATGGATTTAAGAATTCTAATATGTAATAGATTAAATTTTCTATGTTTCTAATCTGATTTCTTAAAAATTGGAGTGTGTATTTTATCAATCCTAGTGCTTATTACACTTATTTAGTGGCTGGTTGTGATGGCACACAAGGGTAAAAGTGGTTTGGACTTTGTCCAATTGGAAAGGAATTCAAGTGTACTTGGATTGTACCGAAAGATCCTATTTGATGTGGATATGTGAGAATTGGATTGTTAATTGTTATTGCAGGTTTAAAACCATGATTTTAATCATGTGGGGATGTCTTAAAAATAGGGGAGGTGCTGTCCAAATATTTTAAAAATAAAGAGGCACCATTTAGGGGCAAATGAGCTAGTTTTTACAAATTATGTGCCATTTTGGATTAGTTTTGTGCTAATGAACTAGCATTTATATTTTTGTACTTTTAAGTAGTTTTCAATACTAGTTATTGACTGCCAAGAATGTTAAGTGATTGTATGCTTCTGAGTCATTATAGGATCAAGTTTGCTAATTTGGTGAAAGTTGTTATTTCGGTCCTGTCTAAGTATCTTAGTGCGTTCATTTTAGAAAAATGTGCACCTGGAATAAAAGAATTTCATGACAGGTAATTGGCACACCAATCTCTTGAGGATATTGACTCTTTCCACAATTGATTTCTATTCAGGACACGAGGTAAGTAAAGTACTCAACTGCAACACAAGAATTACGTGCTATGTGGGTGTCTATTATGTTCATTTTTTTTATGCTTTGCATTATGGTTATAAGCATGATCATTGGCATTTTGGTTTCAGTATACATGCTTGGCATTTCTAATATGGCATTATCATATACATCACGAGGCCATGCATATTTTACAGAGAAGTCTAAGATAGGTAACACATTTCCAAAATGTCGTAATAATATTGTGCAAAGTTATGTTTACCACAGAAAAGTTAAGACCAAGTAACTTTAAGAAGGTTTTGTGTCACTGTTGCGGGGAAGCAGGATGAATGCTTACAGTTCAGAGTGGCAGCCCCAGGAGAGGGGGCAAGGCTGACGGGATTAGTCAGAAGGTTTGCCACAATATTCCTCCTCCAAGTTATATAATTGATTACACTACAGTCTCGGGCCGACTTATCTCTTGAGCTCGACGGGGTAACGATGGAATAAGGTTAGTAACGAGCCCTACTGTGGTGAGAGCCGGCCGGAGGAGAGCCCATGGGATAGTATTAGTTCAGAAAGCCCTGCAGGCGCAATGCCGAACCGAACAGTGTACACAAGACAGGGGGACCGAAAGAAAAATATTATACAAATATGCCTAGCAAGCATGATCATGCATTTAATATATGTCTTTAAGCACCATTTCATCCATTACTTTACTTACTGAGCTGTAGCTCATTTAAGTCTTGTGTTGCAGGTAATGATTGAGGTGATTAGATGAGCTTGTGTGCTAGAGTAGAAGCCCAACCTTGGTATTGTACATATGGATATTTTGACCACATGTGGGGGCCTAGTTTGTGCATTTTGGAATGCTTTGTAGTCTCTCAGTAGAGTTATTTTTAGTTTGATTTCTCGATACTTATTTACAACCTTTTATTTTGTAATATACGTATGTACCGATCCACGTTATGTTTGTAAATAATGCTATTTATCCATAGAGTTTTAAAGAAAACAAAAAGTTCAAATTGGCCCATATTTTTGGAAAAACAATTACAGGATTATTTTCCAAACGTAACGCCCTGTAATTAGCGAGTTAATAATTTCTACTAGTAGTGTGTAGATAACTGAGGGCGTTACAAGTTGGTATCAGAGCGGAGGTTTAAATCGTTTCTGTAGACCATCCATATGTACATGTTGAGGAAGGGAATCACTCAGCTCACAAGTAAGTATTTTATGTGCATTAATTTATATTTGTTACATGCTTCATGTTTATTATTGGCTAACCTCTACTAGGATAAGGAGCATAGAAATGACNGCGGGCAACAGAGTGGACAACAATGGAGACAACAATGGCCACAATGTGAAAAGTGTGGCAAAAACCATCTTGGAGAATGCAAAGCTCATACCACAGTTTGTTATAAATGTGGTAAGGAAGGTCATTTCCAAAGAGAGTGTCCATTATGGAAGAATGAGCAGAAGAAAGAAGAACCTAGGAAGACCAATGCTAGGGTGTTTGCACTCACTCAAGCTGATGCAGACGCTGACCCTTCGGTTGTTTCAGGTGAGATTCTTATCGCTGACATACCTACACATGCATTAATAGATTCTGGTGCCACACATTCATTTTGCATCCATAACATATGTAAGGAGATTAGGCAGACTCCCTGATCAGTTACCAGAAGTATTCAGCACAGCATTACCATCAGGCGAAATATTATATTCAGATCAGTGGTTAAAAGGAGTTCCGTTGCGGATAGATGGTAGAGAGTTATTTGTGGATCTTGTGATGTTAGAAATACAGGAATATGAGGTAATACTCGGAATGGAATGGCTTTCTAAGTATAATGCTACTATTGACTGTGGAAAGAAAAGAGTGATTTTCCAACCTTCTGAAGAGGACCAGTTTGTTTTCATCGGTACTCCACCAAAAACCAGTGTACCTATCATTTCTGCTTTGAAGGCGAAGAAATTGTTAGACAATGGTTGTTCAGGGTATTTAGCCAGCGTAATAGATACTTCTGTGGAACAACAATTGAGACCCGAAGATGTACCGATAGTTAAGAATTTCGTAGAAGTATTTCCAGAAGAATTACCAGGATTACCACCAGACAGGGAAATTGAGTTTGTTATTGAATTATTACCTGGTACTGCACCAATATCAAAGGCACCCTATAGGATGGCACCCGTAGAGTTGAAAGAATTGAAGGCACAATTACAGGAACTCTTAGACAAGAAGTTCATAAGACCTAGCTACTCACCATGGGGTGCTCCTGTCTTATTTGTCAAGAAGAAAGATGGCGCAATGCGGATGTGTATTGATTACAGAGAGTTAAATAAAGTGACAATTAAGAATAAGTACCCACTTCCCAGGATTGATGATTTATTTGATCAATTACAAGGTTCAGTGGTATTTTCCAAAATTGATTTGAGATCGGGATACCATCAGTTGAAAATTAGAGAAGAAGATGTGCCAAAAACTGCCTTTCGGACTCGATATGGCCATTACGAATTCCTGGTAATGTCATTTGGATTGACCAATGCTCCGGCAGCCTTTATGGATATGATGAATAGAGTGTTCAAAGATTATCTGGATAAGTTTGTAATAGTGTTCATTGATGATATCTTGGTTTATTCACGGTCGAAAAAGGAACATGAGGACTATTTGAGACTTACATTACAGAGGTTGAAGGAGAATCAACTTTATGCCAAGTTTAAGAAGTGTGAATTCTGGCTTGAGAAAGTTGCCTTTCTGGGTCATATAGTTTCTAGTGAAGGCATTTCAGTGGATCCGACAAAAATAGAAGCTGTTAGTATGTGGTCAAGACCAACTAATGCCTCAGAGGTTCGAAGCTTCCTAGGACTAGCGGGCTACTATAGAAGATTTGTTAAGGGATTTTCTAAGATAGCGATACCTCTCACACAACTTACCAGGAAGAGTCAGAAATTTGAATGGACAGAGGCTTGTGAGAAAAGCTTTCAAGAGTTGAAACAAAGGTTGATTTCAGCCCCAATACTCACTATTCCGTCTGGATCAGGAAACTTTGTGATTTATAGTGACGCTTCCAAGCAAGGATTGGGGTGTGTGCTAATGCAAAATGGTAAGGTGATAGCTTATGCCTTTAGACAATTGAAGGATTATGAATAGAAATATCCTACTCATGACCTAGAGTTGGCTGTAGTTGTATTTGCTCTCAAGATTTAGAGACATTATCTATACGGGGAACATTGTGAAATATACACTGACCATAAAAGTCTCAAGTACTTCTTCACACAGAAAGAATTAAACATGAGACAAAGACGATGGTTAGAGCTGGTAAAGGACTATGACTGTGAGATATTGTATCATCCAGGGAAAGCAAATGTTGTGGCCGATGCACTGAGTAGAAAATCACCAAGTAGCTTATCAGTTCTAAGACGAATATCAAAGCCACTCCAGGAAGATATGTGTAGAGCACAAATTGAGATCATCATTGGTAAATTGGCAACAATGACACTTCAGTCAACATTGCTAGAAAGAATTAAGCAAGGTCAGCTTACAGACGAGTACTTAATTAAACAGAAGAATGAATTAGAAAGTGGAAAGATCATGGATTTCAGTATCTCAGTTAATGGGACTATGAGATTTAAAGATAGATTATGTGTCCCAAATGATGAAGGACTCAAGAGAGAAATCCTTACAGAAGCTCATACTACACCGTATTCGTTACACCCAGGAACTACAAAGATGTATAACGATTTGAGAATGCATTACTGGTGGACTGGAATGAAAAAGGATGTCGTTGAGTTTGTTGCCAAGTGTCTCACATGTCAACAGATTAAAGCTGAACACCAAAGACCTGCTGGTTTATTACAACCACTTCAGATTCCA
>JXTC01000037.1:181365-234161 GCA_002914845.1 Trema orientale
AAGCTAACTGTTCAACCTGATTACCACCCTGTGAAGAAGATGCACCTCTGTCGATATTATCTTGACCCAAAGTAGTTACCATAGTGATATCCTTATACCCAGAATCCATAACTCCATTTATAGCCAATAATATTCATTACCAGAATATGCAAATAAAAAAAATTCATAACAGATATCAAAATGCATATCAAAAACTTATAGAGGAGTGAGGCTTCCTTTTCTTCCGGACGTGAGTATATAAGCGGTCTTTAGAATCATTTTAAAACATAAGCTCTGATACCAACTGTGACATCTCCCACTCCCACACACACGTACGAAAGGATATTTGTCTAATTATTTAGTGAGATCGGGAGACGCTACTCGGCTTAAAACTGATAAAATCGGGGAAAATTAAAACTTTTTAAACTTTCTAGGAGAAGAGAGAAAAGTCCACTCATAATTATACATGGTCTAATTTATGCGTATATACATATTCACAAAGTGGGCCTCTCAGAAAAATATACATAATATACACACGCTCAAAATAGGTACAAAATTCTCTATCAGAAAATCACAGTATCAAAATACTCATATACACAAGCCACGGTCAGAAAGTCGGCGCTCCTCCTCTAACTCACATAATAATAGAACCCTCTGCAATGTATGAATATTTGTGAGTATAAAACTCAGTAAGTAACGTATGTAGATGCAGAGTGCACATGACAGATAACAGATAATCATGTGATTGAGATCCCTGTGTATATTATATTGCCTGGCAAGACCTTGAATCGCATATTGAGCCACCCAGAGAGCATATAACATATTATGAGCAATATGGAGGTCTCGAGCCCCAGAGAATCCCCTTTGTGTACAGCAGAGGTCCACCCTATAGCACTGTCACAGTGTTCCCGAAGGAACCATAATGTCCTCGAAAGGACCAGAGTGTCCCCGAAGGAACCAGAGAGTGTCCCCGAAGGAACCATATCACATATTTGGCGCTGGCCCGCCACACCCTATTCACCAATACTCGTCAGGTAATATAAATACACCACGTGTTCATGTCTCATGTAAAGTATAATGACAGATATGTATGTACACATATGCACAAATTTCACATTCAAAAATTCCACATTCACAGATTCCACAGATTCACAGAAACAAAGAATTTCTTACATTGCAGGTGTGACGTTACTTACCTCGATTTTAAGCTTCTAAGTTTCTATTTGTGAGATGCTCATAGCTCAAGGTACAAAGGACGTGTGCCTAACAATTCCCAATAACAAAAATCTTAATTCCTTAAAATTACAATTCAGCAAACTAGTGGAACTAACTCACCTAAAATAACTCTAACAAAAGTACACGAGACACAAACCAGGGTCTCCAATTAGAAGCCTTATCTTTTTGAAATTCATGTATGATCCAGAAAGTACATAAAATTTATTTCAACTATAAGGTACTAATAATCAAAGCATTAAGCAATTATAAAAGTACTCAACGAATTTTATGATATAAGAATACTATATGTTACTTTTTCTACTAACATTCCTATATATAGAACTATTAACAAGGCAATAAACGGTGGAACTAACTTAGCTCAAATAACAAGAATTAAATCAATAAAGAAATCGACCATTACCTAGCTTTTTTTTTTTATTTTAAAATATATATATATATATGACTATTAACAAGGCAACAACAGATGGTAATCACTTAGTTCAAATAACAAGAATCTAATTAATAAAGAAATTGATCAACACTTAGCCTTTTCCACTAAAGACACGAATATCAAAGATGAAACTTAATCAAATAAGCATATATGTATATTTATTACAGCCATAAACTACTATCTCTAATATCACCAATTAAAATCTTTAATGGTAAAAGTACATAAAAGATCAATCAACACCTAACTTTTTCCACTAAAATACGGATATCAAAGATGAAGCTTAATCAAATAAACATATAAGTATATTTGTTACTATCGGAAAGTATCAACCAGATATAAATCTTTTGTTCAATCATATTAAAACTCAGGTAAAGCGTAAAGAAACAAAGACCAACCTTGATAAATGAAAGTGGAGATGACAATACTTATTTCTACTCGGTGATGAAATGGAGAGGCAAATTTTATCACGAAACTAGTGAAGTGTCAAGTACTTGTAAAGCTTGTCCACACATAAAGTCGGCTCCAGCTCAAATGTTTATCTTAATTTTTTTTTTTTTTGAATTAAGCTAGTACAAAATAGTTACTTGAATCTTCTTATTTTTGTATAAGTCTAATGTACAATTTATAGAAAATAATCTCAAAAATAACATGTTGAGAACAATTATTAATAAAGGAACATTATTTCAAATTAATAACCACACTTTCAAATAGAATTATACAATTTATTTAAATCAAATACTTTTTAATTAAATAACATGTCAAATAATCATATTAGAAATACAAACTTAATACACATTATATTTGTACCAATGAGCTTCTTCTGAGCATTTCACTGTAAAATTATTTAAATAGTTAAAGATTAATAACCTAAATAAATTGATAAGACAGGTACTAAAAATCGTATTTACATAATATAAAATGATATGCAATTATGATTATTATTGGCATCTTTTTTTTTTAAGAAAACTATGTGAGGAATTGGGTGTCCTTTGGCAATTCGGGATATCACAATTAAATAGGTTAATAAATAGATATATATATTAGGTGAAACCCTAGTAGATACTACCACGTATTATTTTCTACGGAGCCTCCATAAACTAGAGAGAAAAAGAAGAGAGTCTTCTTATTTTCTATAGAACAAAAACTCTTGCAATCTCATGTGTTGAGAAAATTGCAAGTGCCTAAAGTGTGAGTTTAAGAAATTGTACGCAACGCCCACACGTTCATCCAGTTGTGCTTGAGACTTGGATTGGAAGATAGTGGTTTAGAAGACAGAAAAGCTAGGATCCGCTGATAGGCTACAAGAGGTATTAGACTTATTCTCTTTATATGTTTTCTGTTCTTTATGTATTAATACTACGTACTCATATAGTCAATTATTTTGAGAACATCTCTTGAATGTTCCTGAGCCAATCTTCTGCTGCGAAAATCGTTTTCAAATTCCAACACTCCTTGTTTTGAACTCTCTCCAAAGAGAATGACAAAAATTGACCGAAAATTGCCAATTGGTAAAACTTGAGGCTAGAAAAAAAGAATTGAGTTCTAGACCAATAAATACTCTTTATTCGGTACCTTAAGATATTAGGTAAGTTTGGAACAACAAACTACTTGTTTTGAAATCTCTCCAAAGAGAATCACCAAAATTGACCAAAAATTACCATTTTGGAAAACTAGGTGCTAGATACAACGAAATGGGTTCTAGACCAACAAATGCTCTTTATTTGGTACCTTGATATATTAGGAATGTTTCGGGCAACAAACTCCTTATTTTTAACTCTCTCCAAAGAGAATGACCAAAATTGACCGAAAATTGCCAAATGGTAAAACTAGGTGCTAGATACAAAGAATTGAGTTCTAGACCAACAAATACTCTTTATTTGGTACCTTGAGATATTAGGTAAGTTTGGAGTAACAAACTCCTTGTTTTGAACTATCTCCAAAGAGAATGACCCGAATTGACCGAAAATTGTCATTTTGGAAAACTAGGTACTAGATACAGTGAAATGAGTTATAGACCAGCAAATACTCTTTATTTGGTACCTTGAGATATTAGGTAAGTTTCGGGCAACAAACTTCTTGTTTTGAACTCTTTCCAAAGAGAATGACCAAAATTGACCAAAAATTGCCACTTGGGAAAACTAGGTTATAGATACAACGAAATGAGTTCTAGACCAACAAATACTCTTTATTTGGTATCTTAAGATATTAGGTAAGTTTTGAGCAACAAACTCCTTGTTTTGAGCTCTCTCCAATATGAATGACCAAAATACACCGAAAATTACTGTTAGGGATGACTAAGTGCTAGATACAACGAAATGTGTTCTAGACCAATAAATGCTCTTTATTTGGTACCTTGAGATAATAGGAATATTTCGGTCAACAAACTCCTTGTTTTAAACTCTCTCCAAAGTTAATGACCAAAATTGACCAAAAATTGCCAATTGGTAAAACTAGCTGCTAGATACAATGAATTGAGTTCTAGACAAACAAATACTCTTTACTCGGTACTTTGAGATATTAGGTAAGTTTGGAGCAACAAACTCCTTGTTCTGAACTATCTCCAAAGAGAAAGACCAAAATTGACCGAAAATTTCCATTCTGGAAAACAAGGTGCTAGATACAACGAAATTAGTTCTAGACCAACAAATACACTTTATTTCGTATCTTGAGGTACCAGGTAAGTTTCGGGCAACAAACTTCTTGTTTTGAACTCTCTCTAAAGAGAATGACCAAAATTGACCGAAAATTGCCATTTGGGAAACCTAGGTGCTAGATACAACGAAATAAGTTCTAGACCAAGAAATACTCTTTAATCGGTACCTTGAGATATTAGGTATATTTCGGGTAACAACCTCCTTGTTTTGAACTCTCTTCACAGAGAATGACCAAAATTGAACCAAAATTGCCATTTGGGAAATAGGTGCTAGGTAAAACGAAATGAGTTATAGACCAGCAAGTAATCATTATTTCGTACCTTGAGAAATTAGGTAAGTTTCGGGCAAAAAACTCCTTGTTTTCAACTCTCTCTAAAGTGAATGACAAAAATTGACAGAAAATTGCCAATTGGTAGAACTTGGCACCAGATAAAAAGAATTGAGTTCTAGACCAACAAATACTCTTTATTTGGTATATTGAGATATTAGATAAGTTTGGAGCAACAAACTCCTCGTTTTGAACTATCTCCAAAGAGAATGACCAAAATTGACCTAAAATTGCCATTTTAGAAAACTAGGGGCTAGATACAACGAAACGAGTTCTAGACCAACAAATGCTCTTTATTTGGTACCTTGAGATATTAGGAACGTTTCAGGTAACAAACCCCTTTTTTTGAACTCTCTCCAAAGAGAATGACCAAAATTGACCAAAAATTACCAAATAGGAAAATTGGGTTCTAGGTACAAAGAATTGAGTTCTAGACCAACAAATACTCTTTATTTGGAACCTTGAGATATTAGGTAAGTTTGTAGTAACAAACTCCTTGCTTCGAACTGTCTTCAAAGAGAATGACCAAAATTGACCAAAAATTGCCATTCTGGAAAACTACGTGCTAGATACGATGAAATGAGTTCCAGACCAACAAGTACTCATTATTTGGTACCTTGATATATTATGTAAGTTTCGAACAACAAACTCCTTGTTTTGAACTCTCTCCAAAGAGAATGACCAAAATTGACGGAAAATTTCCATTTGGGAAAACTAGGTACTGGATACAACGAAATGAGTTCTAGACCAACAAATACTCTTTATTTGATACTTTGAGATATTAGGTAAGTTTCAAGGAATAAATTCCTTGTTTTGAACTCTCTCCAATGAGAATGACCAAAATTGACCGAAAATTACCATTTGGGAAAACTGAGTGCTAGATACAACGAAATGAGTTATAGACAAGCATATAATCATTATTTGGTACCTTGAGATATTAGGTAAGTTTTGGGAAACAAACCCCTTGTTTTGAACTCTCTCCAAATAGAATGACAATGATTGACCGAAAATTGCCAATTGTTAAAACAAGTTGCTAGATGCAAAGAATTGAGTTCTAGACCAACAAATACTCCTTATTTGGTACCTTGAGATATTAGGTAAGTTTCGAGTAACAAACTCCTTGTTTTGAACTATCACCAAAGAGAATGACCAAAATTGACCGAAAATTGTCATTTTGGAAAACTGGGTACTAGATACAACGAAATGAGTTCTAGACCAGCAAATACTCTTTATTTGGTACCTTGAGATATAAGGTATGTTTCCGGCAACAAACTCCTTGTTTTGAACTCTCTCCAAAGAGAATGACCAAAATTGACCGAAAATTGCTACTTGGGTAAATTAGATTCTAGATACAACGAAATGAGTTCTAGACCAATAAATACTCTTTATTTGGTACCCTGAGATATTAGGTAAGTTTCGGGTAATAAACTCCTTGTTTTGAACTCTCTCCAAAGAGAATGACCAAAATTGACCGAAAATTGTCATTTGGGAAAACTAGGTGCTAGATACAATGAAATGTGTTCTAGACCAATAAGTTCTCTTTATTTGGTACCGTAAGATATTAGGCAAGTTTCGGACAACAAACTTCTTGTTTTGAACTCTCTCCAAAGAGAATGACAAAATTTGACCGAAAATTGCCATTTGGGAAACTAGGTGCTAGATACAACGAAATGAGTTCTAGACCAACAAATGCTCATTATTTGGTACCTTGAGATATTAGGGAAGTTTTGGGGAACAAACTCCTTGTTTTGGACTCTCTCCAAAGAGAATGACAAAAATTGACCGAAAATTGCCAATTGGGAAAACTAGGTGCAAGATATAAAGAATTGAGTTCTAGACCAACAAATACTCTTTATTTGTTACTTTGAGATATTAGGTAAGTTTCGAGCATTAAATTTTTTGTTTCGAACTCTCTCTAAATAGAATGACCAAAATTGACCGAAAATTGCCAATTGAGAAAACTATGTGCTAGATACAACGAATTGAGTTCGTGACCAACAAATACTCATTATTTGATACCTTGAGATATTAGGTAAGTTTCGAGCAACAAATTACTTGTTTTGAACTCTCTCAAAAGAGAATGACCAAAATTGACCGAAAATTCCCATTTGGGAAAACTAGGTGCTAGATACAACAAAATGAGTTCTAGACCAGCAAATGCTCTTTATTTGGTACCTTGAGATATATGATAAGTTTCGGGCAACAAACTCCTTGTTTTGATCTCTCTCCAAAGAGAATGGCCTAAATTGACCAAAAATTGTTATTTGAGAAAATTAGGTGCTAGATACAAGGACATGAGTTCTTGGCCAACAAATGCTCTTTATTTGGTACCTAGACATATTAGGGAAGTTTCGGGCAATAAACTCCTTGTTTTGAACTCTCTCCAAAGAGAATGACCAAAATTGACCGGAAATTGCCTTTTGGGAATACTAGGAGCTAGATACAACGAAATGAGTTCTAGACCACAAAATACTCTTTATTTGGTACCTTGAGATATTAGGTAAGTTTCGGGCAACAAACTTCTTGTTTTGAACTCTATCCAAAGAGAATGAACAAAATTGACCGAAAATTGACATTTGGGAAAAGAAGGTACTAGATACAACGAAATGAGTTCTAGACCAACAAATACTCACTAATTGGTACCTTGAGATATTGGGTAAGTTTCAGGCAACAAACTCTTTGTTTTGAACTCTCTCCAAAGAGAATGACCAAAATTGACCGAAAATTACCATTTGGGAAAACAAGGTGCTAGATGCAAGGAAATGTGTTCTAGACCAACAAATACTTTTTTTTTGGTACCTTGAGACATTTTGTTTTTTGAAAAGTGGGGCTTAACTAATGACCTCCACTTATTACAAATTAAAGGAAAATACCTAATACTACCCAATCCCCACCCCACCCCATTAGGGATAATTGGCTTTCACGCCTACCCCGGTGTGACTCGAACCTAGGACCGAGATCCTAGGTAGTGGGTGCTCTTACCACTTGAGCTAACCCACTTCATCAAAAAAAAAACTTGGTACCTTGAGACATTAGGTAAGTTTCGGGCAACAAACTATTTGTTTTGAACTCTCTCAAAAGAGAATGACCAAAATTGACCGAAAATTGTCATTTCAGAAAACTAGGTGCTAGATGCAACGAAATGAGTTCTAGACCAACAAATACTCATTATTTGGTACCTTGAGATATTAGGTAAGCCTCGGGCAACAAACTCCTTGTTTTGAAATCTATCCAAAGAGATTGACCAAAATTGACCAAAAATTGCCATTTGGGAAAACTAGGTGCTAGATGCAACAAATGAGTTCTAGACCAACAAATACTCATTATTTTGTACCTTGACATATTAGGTATGTTTCGGGCAACAAACCGATTATTTTGAACTCTCTCCAAAGAGAATGACCAAAATTGACCGAAAATTGCTATTTGGGAAAACTAGGTGCTAGATATAACGATATGAGTTTTAGATCAACAAATACCCTTTTTTTGGTACTTTGAGATATTAGGTAAGTTTTGGGTATCAAACTCCTTGTTTTGAACTCTCTCCAAAGAGAATGACCAAAATTGACCGAAAATTGCCATTTGGGAAAACTAGGTGCTAGATACAACGAAATGAGTTCTAGACTAACAAATACTCTTTATTTGGTACCTCGAGATATTACGTAAGTTTCGGGCAACAAACACCTTGTTGTGACTCTCTCTAAAGAGAATGAGCAAAATTAACCGGAAAATTGCCATTTGATAAAACAAGGTACTAGATACAAAGAAATGAGTTTTAGACCAACAAATACTCTTTAGTTTGCTCCTTGACACATTAGAAAAGTTTCAAGCAACAAACTCCTTGTTTTGTACTCTCTCCAAGGAGAATGACCAAAATTGACTGGGAATTGCCATTTGGAAAAATAAGGTGCTAGATACAATGACATGAGTTCTAGACCAACAAACACTCTTTATTTTGTACCTTGAGAAATTAGGTAAGTTTCAAGAAACAAACTCCTTGTTTTGGACTATCTCCAAAGTGAATGACCAAAATTGACTGAAAATTACCATTTGGGAAAACTAGGTGCTAGATACAACGAAATGAGTTCTAGACCGACAAATACTCTTTAATTGGTACCTTGAGAAATTAGGTAAGTTTCGGGCAACAAACTCCTTGTTTTGAACACTCTCCAAAGAGAATGACCAAAATTGACCGAAAATTGCCATTTAGGAAGACTAGGTGCTAGATACAACGAAATGAGTTATAGACCAACGGATACTAGAGGTGACAAGCCATGGAAGTCAAGGTAAATCCGATTCTTCTACTTCTAGGAATTGTGATATCAAATGTTTTAAATGCCAAGACCGGGGTCACATAGCTAGTCAATGTCGAAACAAAAGAGTTATGGTGTTACGAGATGACGGTGAGATCGAGACCGAAGATGAAGATGACACTAACTCTATGCCACCATTGGAAGATGCCGATGAAAAGGAATACCCGGCCCAAGGAGATTTGTTCGTGGCAAGGAGATCTCTAAGTGCGCAAGCCAAAGATGATGAAAAGGTGCAACGAGAAAACATCTTTCATACTAGGTGCCACATTCAAAACAAGATATGTAGTATGATTATTGATAGTGGAAGTTGTACTAATGTTGCTAGCACTACTATGGCGGAGAAATTAGGGTTGCCAACTATGAAGCATCTCCGACTTTACAAGTTGCAATGGCTAAATGATAGTGGTGAAGTGAAGGTGAATAAACAAGTGTTAGTTTCCTTTCATATCGGGAAGTATGATGATGAAGTCTTGCACGATGAGGTTCTGATGCGAGCTGGACACTTGTTATTAGGTCGACCATGGCAATTTGATAGGCGTGTCAAATATGATGGCTTCACCAACAAGTACTCATTTGTACTTAATCAGCGACCAATCACACTTGTACCTTTGACACCAAAAGAAGTTCATGAAGATCAAGTGAGATTGCAAAAAGAGAGTGATCAAAAAAGAAAGAGTGAAAAAGAGAGAGAGGCCGAAGAAAAAAGGACAGAAAAGGCAATTATAGATTCGGCCATTGAGAGAAAAATAGAGAGAAAATAAAACAATTTTTATGCGAAAGCCAAAGAAACTAAGAGAATGATGTTTTCAAACCAGCCGATGATTGTATTCTTGTACAAAGAGTCGTTTTTAAACACTAACGATCTTGACCCTATTTTGCATAGTTCTGTTGTTTCTCTGTTGCAGGAATTCGAGGATGTCTTTCCCGACGAGGTCCCACATGTTTTGCTTCCAATAAGGGGAATAGAACATCAAATTGATTTTATACCCGGCGCTTCCATTCCAAACCGACCAGCCTACAGGAGTAACCCCGAGGAGACAAAAGAGCTTCAACGGCAAGTTAGTGAGTTGATGGAAAAGGGGCACGTTAGAGAAAGCATGAGTCCATGTGCAGTTCCAGTAATTTTGGTTCCTAAGAAGGATGGATCATGGTAAATGTGTGTTGATTGCCGAGCGATCAACTAGCTCCTTATTTTGTACTCTCTCCAAAGAGAATGACCAAAATTGACTGAAAATTGCCATTTAAGAAAACTAGGCGCTAGATACAAGGAAATGAGTTCTACGACAACAAATTCTCTTTATTTGGTACCTTGAGATATTAGGTAAGTTCTGGGCAACAAACTCCTTGTTTTGAACTCTCTCCAAAGAGAATGACCAAAATTGACTGAAAATTGCCATTTGGGAAAACAAGTTGCCAGATACAACGAAATGAGTTCTAGACCAAAAAAAAACTTTTTATTTGGTACTTTGACACATTAGGTAAGTTTCAGGCAACAAACCCCTTGTCTTGAACTCTCTCCAAAGAGAATGACCAGAATTGACCGAAAATTGCCATTTGGGAAAACTAGGTGCTAGATACAACGAAATGAGTTCTAGACCAATAAATACTCTTTATTTTGTACCTTGAGATATTAGGTAAGTTTCGAGAAACAAGCCCCTTATTTTGAACTCTCTCAAAAGAGAATGACCAAAATTGACCGAAAATTGCCATTTGGGAAAACTAGGCACTAGATACAACGAAATGAGTTCTAGATCGACAAATACTCTTTATTTGGTTCCTTGAGATATTACGTAAGTTTCGGACAACAAACTCCATGTTTTGAACTCTCTCCAAAGAGAATGACCAAAATTGACCGAAAATTGCCAATTGGGAAAACTAGGCGCTAGACACAACGAATTGTGTTCTAGACCAACAAATACCCTTTATTTGGTACCTTGAGATATTAGGTGAATTTCGGGCAACAAGCTCCTTAATTTGTACTCTCTCTAAAAAGAATGACCAAAATTGACCGAAAATTACCATTTGGGAAAACTAGGTGCTAGATACAATGAAATGAGTTCTAGACCAACAAATGCTATTTATTTGGTACCTTGAGTTATTAGGAAAGTTTCGGGTAACAAACTCCTTGTTTTGAACTCTCTCCATAGAGAATGACCAGAATTGACCGAAAATTGCCATTAGGGAAAACTAGGTGCTAGATGCAATGAATTGAGTTCTAGACCCACAAATACTCTTCATTTTGTACCTTGAGATATTAGGTAAGTTTCGGGCAATAAACCCCTTGTTTTGAACTCTCTCTAAAGATAATGACCAAAATTGACCGAAAATTGCCATTTGGGAAAACAAGGTGCTAGATACAACGAAATGAGTTCTAGACCAGGAATTACTCTTTATTTGGCACCTTGACACATTAGGTAAGTTTCGGGCAGCAAACCCCTTGTTTTGAACTCTCTTCCAAGAAAATGACCGAAATTAACCCAAAGCCATTTGGGTGAACTGGGTGCTAGATACAACGAAATGAGTTCTAGACCAACAAATTCTCTCTATTTTGTACCTTGAGATATTAGGTAAGTTTCGAGGGACAAACTCCATGTTTTCAACTCTCACAAAAGAGAATGACCAAGATTGACCGAAAATTGCCAATTGGAAAACTAGGTGCTAGATACAACGAATTGAGTTCTAGACCAACAAATACTCTTTATTTGGTACTTTGAGATATTAGGTAAGTTTCGAGCAATATATTCCTTGTTTTGAACTCTCTCTATAGAGAATGACCAAAATTGACCGAAAATTACAATTTGGAAAAACAAGTTGCTAGATACAATAAATTGAATTCTAGACCAAAAAATGCTCTTTATTTGGTACCTTTAGATATTAGGTAAGTTTCGAGCAACAAATTCCTTGTTTTGAACTCTCTCCAAAGAGAATGACGGAAATTGACCGAAAATTACCATTTGGGAAAACTAGGAGCTAGATGCAACGAAATGAGTTCAAGACCAATAAATACTCATTACTTGGTACCTTGAGATATTATGTAAGTTTCGGGTAACAAACTTCTTGATTTCAACTCTCTCCAAAGAGAATGGCAAAAATCGGCCGAAAATTGCCAATTGAGAAAACCAGATGCTAGATACAAAGAATTGAGTTCTAGACCAACAAATACACATTATTTAGTACTTTGTGATATTAGGTAAGTTTCGTGCAATTAATTCCTTGTTTTGAACTCTCTCCAAAGAGAATGACCAAAATTGACCGAATATTGCCATTTGTGAAAACAAGGTGCTAGATAAAAAGAATTGAGTTCTAGACCAACAAATATTCTTTATTTGGTACCTAGAGATGTTAGGTAAATTTTGAGCAACAAACTCCTTGTTTTGAACTCTCCCCAAAGAGAATGACCAAAATTAACCGAAAATTGTCATTTGGGAAAACTAGGTGCTAGATACGTGATACGAACTCCGCCAACCTGTGACGAAACCCGAAACAAGAATGACATCTGGGACCGTTCTACAATCAGATTCAGATGGAAAACCTTAACCCAACACCTATAAAGAGATGTGAACCTTGGTATAAATGAAGACGCCACAATCAAGGATGGAAAACTTGATTGATAAGTCAAGGGATGAATGCCATGAAAATTGCCATTTGCTCTCAATTTTAATCAATTGTAATATGATCTTATTGAATGAAAAGTGTACAATTTATAGGCCTTAAGCCACGAAAATTCAGTCCTAAAATGATCCTAAAACACCTAAGGCAACTTTCCCAAAACCAGAAAAGGAAAGTTGAAAAATTACCACCTAATAACTATCCTAAATTCGGCCTCATTCAAAAGGGAATCAATCTGATTTTAATCCCTTAATTTTCAGCCTATTACACGCCAATAAAGGAAAGGAAACAAGCAAATAAATCGTTTTGGGAAACTTATAACTAAAATAGGAAAGTACGCTAAGACTTGGCATGCAAGCCTTTACAAATCTGATTTCCCTTCCGTTTTGGACTATAGGCTTTCTTGCACTTGAATTAAGCTTGTGATGGGCTTAGAAATCCGTTCATCTCCGTCAATGGGCCTCCACGTGCTTGTTTGTGCCCAAATTCCTCGAATCAACCCATTTAATGCATTTTGGAATTTCTTTGTACGTCCCCTTGTAACTGGACCAATGGGAACTTGAATAGGATCCGCATTCCACGCTCTCGTGCTTGCCATGTTCTCATCAATACGACAAATTGAGTTCTAGACCAATAAATACTCATTATTTGGTATTTTGAGATATTAGGTAAGTTTCAGGCAACAAACTTCTTGTTTTCAATTCTCTCCAAAGAGAATGACCAAAATTGACCGAAAATTGCCAATTGGGAAAACTAGATGCTAGATACACAGAATTGAGTTCTAGACCAACAAATACTCTTTATATAGAATCTTAATTTTCTCTAAACAAATTTTCTCATAAAACACAATTGATCCGAGCAATAATTTATTTTTTCAAGAAGATTTAACTAAAAATTAATGCAGGGACTTGACGAAACAATTTCTAGGTTCTAAAAAATGAGGGATCAGCTCTCTTCTAATGTAGAATCTTAATTTTCTCAGAGTAAAAATTTTGTAGGCAATTAATTTTGTCCTAAAAAATAACTGATCCGTGTAATAATTAATTTTTTTTGGAAGATTGAACCAATAATTGGTGCGGAAACATGAAAAAACAATTTTCACTTTAATAAAAATGTGGAAATTGACTCATTTATATTGAATAATCTGGAATCTTTATTTTCTCAGAGTAAGAATTTTAAAGGCAATTAATTTTGACATAATATATAATTGATCCGTGTAATAATTCATTTTTTTGAGAAGATTGAACAAAGAATTGAAGCAGAAACTTGAAAAAATAATTTCTAGATTCATAAAAATAGGGGATCAACTCTCTTCTAATGTAGAGTATTAATTTTCTTAGAGTAAGAATTTTATAGGCAATTAATCTTGACATAAAATATAATTGATTTGTACAATAATTTATTTTTTTGGGAAGATTGAACTAAGAATTGATGTAGAAACTTGAAGAAACAATTTCTAGACTCATAAAAATCGGGGTTCAACTCTGTTATAATATAGAATCTTTATTTTCTCAGAGTAAGAATTTTATAGGCAATTAATTCTGTAATAGAAGATAACTGAACGATGCAATAATTTATTTTTTTAAGAGTAAACCAAAAATTGATGCAAAATCCTGAAAAAACAAATGATAGGTTCATAAAAATGAGGGATCAACATTCTTCTTAGGTAAGTTTCGAGCATTAAATTCCTTGTTTTGAACTCTCACTAAAGAGAATGACCAAAATTGACCAAAAATTGCCAATTAGGAAAAGTAGGTGCTAGACACAACGAATTGCATTCTAGACCAACAAATAGTCTTTATTTGGTACCTTGGGACATTAGGTAAGTTTTGGGCAACAAACCCCTCGTTTTGAACTCTCTCTAAAGAGAATGACCAAAATTGACCGAAAATTGCCATTTGGGAAAGCAAGGTACTAGATGCAACGAAATGAGTTCTAGACCAACAAATACTCTTTATTTGGTACTTTGAGATATTAGGTAAGTTTCGGGCAACAAACCCCTTGTTTTGAATTCTCTACAAAGAGAATGACCAAAATTGACCGAAAATTACCATTTGGGAAAACTACGTGCTAGATACAACGAAATGAGTTCTAGACCAAAAAATACACATTATTTGGTACCTTGAGATATTAGGTAAGTTTCAGGCAACAAACTTCTTATTTTGAACTCTCTCTAAAGAGAATGACAAAAATTAACCCAAAATTGCCATTTGGGAAAACTACGTGCTAGATGCAACGAAATGTGTTCTTGGCGAACAAATGCTCTTTATTTAGTACCTTCACATATTCGGTAAATTTCGGGCAACAAACTCCTTTTTTTGAACTCTCTTCAAAGAGAATGACCAAAATCGACCGAAAATTGCCCTCCGATAAAACTAGGAGGTAGATGTAACGAAATAAGTTCTAGACGAACAAATACTCTTTATTTTGGCACCTTGAAACATTAGGTAAGTTTCGGGCAACAAACCCCTTGTTTTGAACTCTCTCCAAAGAGAATGACCAAAATTAACCGAAAATTGCCATTTCGGAAAACTAGGAGCTAGATACAACGAAATGAGTTCTAAATCGACAAATACTCTTTATTTGGTACCTTGAGATACAAGGTAAGTTTCGGGCAACAAACTCTTTGTTTTAAACTCTATCCAAAGAGAATGGCCAAAATTGACCCAAAATTGCCATTTGGGAAAACTAGGTGCTAGATACAACGAAATGGGTTCTAGACCAACAAATATTCATTATTTGGTGCCTTGAGCTATTAGGTAAGTTTCGGGCAACAAACTCCTTGTTTTGAACTCTTTCCAAAGAGAATGACAAAAATTGACCAAACATTGCCATTTGGGAAAACCAGGAGCTAGATACAACGAAATGAGTTCAGGGCCAACAAATTCGCATTATCTGGTACCTTGAGAAATTAGGTAAGTTTCGGGCATCAAACTCCCTTTTTTGAACTCTCTACAAAGAGAAAGACCAAAATTGACCGAAAATTGCCATTTGGGAAATCTATGTGCTAGATACAACGAAATGAGTTCTAGGCCAACAAATTCGCATTATCTGGTACTTTGAGATATTAGGTAAGTTTCGGGCAACAAGCTCCTTGTTTTGAACTCTCTCCGAAGAGAATGACCAAAATCAACCGAAAATTGCCATTTAGGAAAACTAGGTACTAGATACAACGAAATGAGTTATAGACCAACAGATACTCTTTATTTAGTACCATGAGATATTGGGTAAGTTTCGGGCAACAAACTACTTGTTTTGAACTCTCTCCAAAGAGAATGACCAAAATTGACCGAAAATTGCCATTTAGGAAAACTAGGTGCTAGATACAATAAATTGAATTCTAAACCAAAAAATGCTCTTTATTTGGTACCTTGAGATATTAGGTAAGTTTCGGGCAACAAATTCCTAGTTTTGAACTCTCTCTAAAGAGAATGACGGAAATTGACCGAAAGGAGCTAGATGCAACGAAATGAGTTCAAGACTAATAAATACTTATTATTTTGTACCTTGAGATATTTTTTTTTTATAAATGTTACCAAGAGGAAAATCCTATGGTATTTATTAATTTAAATAAAATAAACGAAGATACAAAGTATCTTAAGCAAAGGAGAAAATAAGGAACTGACAAACGACGCAACCAAGGAAAGTCCCGAGAGAAATCAAATAGTACTGCCGAAACAATATTATTGATTCTACCTCCTAACAATGCCTCATTAAAAACCTTTTTGTGTAAAACCCAGTGGAAAAAAGCACAAAAAAGAAAAAGGAGCACATTATTTTACACAAGGGACAACTAGCAAAAATGGAAATTACAACGACCCAAACTATCCTTATTAAGAGCTTCATGAAGAAAAAGGGGAGCGGAATGCCACCAAGCTGGTGATTGGACACTTGGAGCCCTAGAAGCCATTAGGTCAGCCACCACATTCCCTTCCCGAAAGATATGCGACACGTGAAAAGATACTTGGGAAATCTGATTAATACAATGAAGCCAAGCAGGTTTCCAGCGCCAAGGAATATATGAAGAACGAGACTTGAAAAGCGAAACCAAATAAGCCGAATTAGTCTCAAGCCAAATTCTCTTCCACCCAAAATCCCATGCATAGAAAACTGCATGAATGGCCGCCATGAGTTCCGCTTCAAAAGCATAAGCTATACCCAAAGGAACGACAAAACTGCCCCTGTAAAATCCCCTAAAAGTGCGAAAAATACCTGTACAACCAGCAAGACCTGGAGAACCAAAAGCCGCGCCATCCGTATTAACTTTCAACCAGCCTACTAGAGGAAGACGCCATGAAACCTCAATAATCTTGGGAGCCATAGGAGGTTTTAAATCAACATGAAGACATTTCAAAATGAGCAATTCATCCATGGAATTTTTCATAACACCAGACCCAAAACCATTTGATTCTCGGATGGCACGCCAAATGAGTGAGATGGCGGAGGAAATGGTGACAAACTCGTTATCAAAAAGTAGCTTGTTTCTTGAAGTCCAAATAACCCAAGTAGCAGTAACAATTGCTGTTCGCCAGAGTTGCATCAGTTGACTGCTAAAGTTAGCCTGAAGAGCATCTTGCCAAAGATCAATAATAGAACCATCGAGCCGGAGACATCGTCGAAAGGCTGAGGAGATAGCACGCCAAAGACGTCTAGCGTAGTCACAAGAGATAAAGAGATGCTTAGCGCTCTCTTCATGTCGCAAGCAAAAATGACAACAAGAAGGAAGAATAAACCCACGACGAACTAGATTTTGCTCTGTTGGAAGTTTATCCTGAACCAGCTGCCAACAAATAAGGGAGCGTGATGGGGGAATAAAGCTAGCCCAGAATTTGTTTCCCCATTTCTCCTTCATAGAGAAACCAGCCAAAGTCTTGTAAGCATCCACACAAGTAACCTCACCCGAGGAAGAGTGCCGCCAAATCAGTGAATCTGAAGAGTCGCAAATAACTGTTTTTTGAATCTCAGCAGTCATCATAGGAAATTCAAAAGTGAATGAAGCTAGAAGCGACCACTTAGAGCCAGAAACAAGACTACCAATAGTTGCATCAAACCTAGGCTCCATTGTATCATTGTAATCAATCAAGTCAACTAAAGGAGAGCCTAGCCAATTGTCTGACCAAAAACGAACCGAAGAATTTCTACCAATGGACCAAACCGACTCATTAAGTAAAGGCTGAATGTGATCCCTCAAACCACACCAAATCGAGGACTTCCAAAACCGCCTCTGAGTAAATCCAGTAGAGAAAAATCTCCCCCTCAAGAACTGAAAAACAAAAGAATCACTCTTCAGCAAACTCCAGGAAAGTTTCTTTAGAAGTGCAGCATTAAGAATTCTTGGATCTCGTAGACCAAGACCACCATCTTTTTTAGCTTTACAGCACACCTTCCAAGAAACAATAATCGGTTTAGTAACCTTAGCTGAGCTAGACCATAAGAAATTTCTAATAGATGAAACCAACTCCTTTAAAAGAGTAGACGGCCAGCGATAGACCTGAAAGGAATAAGACAACTAACCCATGATAACCGAATTGATCAAACTAACTCTACCGGCCATCGAAAGATTTAAACCTTTCCAATGTTCAAAATTGTCCTGAATTTTATCCAGCAAAGGTTGAAAGTGAGAACGCTTAGGTGAGCCAACAAAAAAAAGAACACCAAGGTATATGAAAGAGGATCCTCCCTTCCTCATTCCAGTAAGATTCAACAATTCTGAAACCAAAGCAGAGGAGACGGCTCGGCCGAAGTAAATAAAGGACTTATTATAATTTACCTGTTGGCCAGACAAAAGTTCATAATCATGTAATGCTCGCAGAATAACTCTAATATTGGAAGTTGAGGCTCTGGCAAATAAAAGGACATCGCCGGCAAAGAGAAAATGGGAAGGAGCCTTCTCCTTTCTCGTAGAAGTCATAGGAACCAGCGCCCCTTTTTCAATCAGAAGAGCGAAGTAACGACTTAAATAGTCTTCAGTAAGGACAAATAGCAAAGGAGAGAGAGGATCACCTTGACGAACACCTCTTGAGCAACAAAAATAACCATAAGGAACGCCATTAATTAAAATTGACAGACGGGCCGAGTTGAAAATATTGTTGACCCAATTGACAAAAATTCTGTCAAAACCAAAAGAAAGAAGCACCGCCTCAATGAAATCCCAACAAAAGGTATCAAAATCTTTTCTGATGTCTAATTTCATAGCTAAATTACCCCCGAAGCTATTCTTATCCAAATAATTATAGCATTTCGAAGCACCAACAATACAATCCCTAATACATCTACCAGGCACAAAACCAAATTGATTTGGTGAGATGATACGAGAGCAAATACGTCCAAGGCGGTCAGCAATAATCTTTGTAATAAGCTTGTAAAGGAAATTCCCCAAAACAATAGGGCGGTATTGGTCAATAGACAGAGCATTATCCACTTTGGGAATTAAAATCACAAAATTGGAGTTCAAACCTTGAATTAAATGACCTGAACGAAAAAATTGCTGGACGGCAGAAACAACATCTGTGCTCACAATATCCCAACAAGACCGAAAAAACTTCCCAGAAAAACCATCTGGGCCCGGAGTGCTCAACGCATCCATGTCAAAAACCGTTAACCAAATTTCCTCTTCATTAGGAACCCGACAAAGCTCAGTATTATCCAAAGAAGAAACCAGATTCGGAATAACCTCTTGCACTATGGAGAAATCCCTAATATGATTATGGGATTTAGTAAACAAATCTGAGTAGAAAGACTGAATATGATGAGAGATCAAGTGTAGATCTTCAACCACATCATCACCAATTTTCATGTGACTCAAGGTTTTTCTCACCTTTCTACGTTTCACCATATTATGAAAAAAGCTGGAATTTCGATCCCCTTCCTTAAGCCATTTGACTCTACTCTGTTCTCGAAGGTAGGTTTCTTCTTGAAGCAAAAAGTTATCCAGAGAAGAGAGAGCATCAGATTCTTGGCGCAAAAGAGTGTCAGAAACACCTTCAACAGAAAGTCGCTCTTGAATGACATTGACCTGTTCGGTAGCTTTGGAAATATTACGCTTCAAATCACCAAAAACCTGCCAATTCCAAACCTTCAATGCACATTTCAGATCCTTATGCTTTTTGACAAGAATAGACATAAGTGAGCCAAAAGTAGGACGAGACTAAACTTCATGAGCTAAAGCTTTGAAACCCGAATGAAGAAGCCATATTCCTTGAAAACGAAAAGGACGCGGCCCAGTAGGGTTGGTTAAATTGCAAGAAAACAATATGGGATGATGGTCCGATTTCAGACGAGGTAAACAGATACTAGCAATTTGTCTCCAATGGCCAAGAAAATCCTCATTACAAAAATGCTCTAACCAGGCGGGACATAACAATTCGGCCACCCCGTGAACCACGCCAAGTATGATAGGGACCTTGGGTATCTAAGTCAATCAAATTACAAAGAGTAACCCCAGCACGGAAACCTCACAAGATCGACGCTTGATAATACCTGTAGTCTCATGTGCCCCCTATAACAGAGTTAAAATCTCCCAGAACCAGCCAGGGACCAGTCACATGCAAGGAAGATAAAGAATCCCATAAGTCCCGACGAACTATATAATCACAACTCGCATAAATAAAGCTAGCAAAAAATAGAACACCATTAAACAGGTTAGACACAGAAACATGTTGAGAGCGGGATAGAATAACCTGAAAATTACAAATGGCCGAATTGCAAAAAACCCAAAGCGAGGGAAGAGCTTTGTCATTTTGAGCAACTAGGTTTAAACAAATAGACCTCCAGAAACGAGCAGGAATAGAACTAAATGCACACATTAGTTCAGCTAAGCGAAGGATGTCAGGATGATGATTTACACACAAATCCTTAAGAACTCGACGAGTGCCAAGGTTAGAGACACCCCTACAATTCCAATAGAGGACTTTCATTGGGAAATTGATTTTGATGCCCGAGTAACGGGCTTGGAATACTGAGCTTGGGCATGAGCAGCTTTCTTTTTCTTCTTCGATTGAACTTCCTGCCAACCCTCATCTTTATAAGCAAAAACTTTCGAAGGGGAAAGATCACTTGTATTCAAACTATCACTTTTTGACTTCACTGAAGGAGTGGAGTCATTTGGATCAAGTTGTTGTGCAAAGGTTGATGTAGCGGCCTTCACAAAAACATCTACGCCTGGTTGAGAAGAAGAAGCAATATTCTGGGGCAGCGTGTTATCAAAATCATCATCAGCAACATCATCATCATTAAGAACCTCCGCATTGCCAACATGGACATTCTTATTAACAACATTGACAACATCTACATCATCATTAGCAACATCTTCTTCATCAGCCCATAACTTCTGTTTACCTCTCTTCTCCACCTCTTTGCTCTGTGGCTCGACAGCAAGATCCTTCTTCAAAGCTGAAAAGGCATTTTTGATAGGAACTTCTGTTTACCCCCGTCAGAAGTAGCCATAGTAGGTTTACCATGCTTACAAGCCGAGGCAACATAACCAATAGTTTTGCAAGCAGTACAAAAGTCAGGAAGACGTTAATACTCCAACGGAATAAATAAATAATCTGAACCGACCTCCACCATAATGGAGTCTGATAGTGGCTGAGAAAGATCAACATCAATTAAAATGCGTGCAAAGTGACCAAAATCACCTTTAAGAGTCATTTCGTCAAAACGGATGGGAACACCAACACCTCAAGCTAGATCAGATAGGATTTGCCGATCCCAATATACCTAAGGCAGCTCATAAAACCTAACCCAAATTTGGGAGTTGGTCGTGTTTTGGGTAGCTAGATTGAAATTCAGAAACTAAGGCTGCGAACGCAAAATTCCCGGCTTTAAATTCAAAGAGCCCATAGACCAAACCCTATTCTTTTCCTCCTACGAACAAAGAAGAATATGGAAGAAACCTTTTCCCAAAGAGATTAAACGCCAAGTAGGAGAAAGCTTCCAAAAAGATTGTAATTTAAATTTCAGCTCAGCCAACTTCCATGGAGTTTCACCTTTGGACAAAAAGACCCGCCCAATTAGAGAATACGTACATAAATTCATTCTATTTTGCAAGACCTGATCGTCAACTTTCACACAAATATAATTGCCCTTGATAGTAGGTTTAGATAATTCTAGAGCAATTAGAGAGTCCTTGGAATTCAAAATATTCAAAGAAGAAGCTGAACCATTAACACCAATCTGATCTTGGGGAGTAAGACTATGATACGAACCTTGCCAACCTGTGATGAAACCCGAAACACGAAGGATGCCTAGGACCGTTCTACAATCAGATTTGGATGAAAAACCTCGACCCAACACCTATAAAGAGATGTGAACCTTGGTATAAAGGAAGACGCCACAATCAAGGGTGGAAAACTCGATTGATAAGTCAAGGGATGAATGCCACAGAGAAATCTGATAAGTTTGAATAAGTTCTCAAAGAACCAAAGAGAAATTGCTCTTAATTTTTGATGAATTATAATATGATTTTATTGAATGAAAAGTGTACAATTTATAGGCCAAGGGCCACGAAATTGGTAGCTAAAAATCTCCTAAAAAGTTTCCCAAACAAGAAAAGGAAACTAAAATATCCTAATTTGAATTCTGAAAGTTAAATTCCTACAATTACCCTAAAACGAACCTACTTCATGGCAAAAAAAAGAAAGTATCTTAATAGGCATGCAAGCCTTACAACTCAACAATAAAACTTAATAAATAAATAAGAAAGATAATTTATTTAATTGCTACCAGCCATTCTCCTTGATGAGTCAAAATCGAGTAAGTTACCCAAATTAGGAAACTAGCTTGTAATTCACACACCCCTTGAGCAATCCTCTTTTGAAAGTCTTTTCTAGATTATTCCAAAGCTTGAATAATGGAAACCCAATCTTGCGAATCATGTATAACATCATCCTTGGGTCTCTAAGAATTTATCTCAGTCCAATTGCTTTGAATCAGCCCATTGAGAGACTCGTTGAATCTTTTAACTCGAGCTCTTGTAATGTAATGCTCTCCCTATCCACATACTGCTAGTAGAAATTATTAACTCTCTTTTTTGAAGAGGCGTTACTTATAGAAAATAATCCTATATTCGTTTTTCTAAAAATACGGGTTAATTTGAACTTTTGTTTTCTTTAAAACTCTATGGATAGATAGTATTATTTACAAACATAACGTGGATCGGTACATACGTATATTACAAAATAAAAGGTTGTAAATAAATATCGAGAAATCAAAATAAAAATAACTCTACTGAGAGACTACAAAGCATCCCGAAATACACAAACTAGGCCCCCACATGTGGTCAAAATATCCATATGTACAATACCAAGGTTGGGCCTCTACTCCAGCATACAAGCTCATCTAATCACCTCAATCATTACCTGCAACACAAGACTTAAATGAGCTACAGCTCAGTAAGTAAAGTAATGGATGAAATGGTGCTTAAAAACATATATTAAATGCATGATCATGCTGGCTAGGTATATTTGTATAATATTTTCCTTTTGTCCCCCTGTCTTGTGTACACTGTTCGGTTCGGCATTGCGCCTGCAGGGCTTTCTGAACTAATACTATCCCATGGGCTCTCCTCCGGCTGGCTCTCACCACAGTGGGGCTCGTTACTAACCTTATTCCATCGTTACCCCGTTGAGCTCAAGAGATAAGGCGGCCCGAGATTGTAGTGTAATCTATTATATAACTTGGAGGAGGAATATTGTGGCAAACCTTCTGACTAATCCCGTCAGCCTTGCCCCTCTCTTGAGGCTGCCACTCTGAACTGTAAGCATTCATCCCGCTTCCCCACAACAGTGACACAAAACCTTCTTAAAGTTACCTGGTCTTAACTTTTCTGTGGTAAACATAACTTTGCACAATATTAGTACGACATTTTGGAAACGTGTTACCTATCTTAGACTTCTCTATAAAATATGCATGGCCTTATGATGTATATGATAATGCCGTATTAGAAATGCCAAGCATGAATACTGAAACCAAAATACCAATGATCATGCTTATAACCATAATGCAAAGCATAAAAGAAATGAACATAATAGACACCCACATAGCACATAATTCTTGTGTTGCAGTTGAGTACTTTACTTACCTCGTGTCCTGAATAGAAATCAATAGTGGAAAGAGTCAATATCCTCAAGATATTGGTGTGCCAATCACCTGTCATGAAATTCTTTTATTCCAGGTGNACCTCCCCTGTTTTTAAGACATCCCCACATGATTAAAATCATGGTTTTAAACCTGCAATAACAATTAACAATCCAATTCCCACATATCCACATCACATAGGATCTTTCGGTACAACCTAAGTACACTTGAATTCCTTTCCATTTGGACAAAGTCTAAATCACTTTTACCCTTGTGTGCCATCACAACCAGCCACTAAATAAGTGTAATAAGCACTAGGATTTATAAAATACACACTCCAATTTTTAAGAAATCAGATTAGAAACATAGAAAATTTAATCTATTACACATGAGAATTCTTAAATCCATAAATAGCAAACTTTTGGGCTTTAGGTATAAATTTAATCCTCCACTTAAATTTCAGATTTTCAGCAATATATAAGGGTTCCTAGAACCATTATTCATCAATTAATAGCTTAGGTTTAAGGGCTGAAACAAAAGAAATTCACCACAAATTCAAAATCCAACATAAACCTCATCTTGGCTAGTTTGAATCTTTGTTAGTGTTCTTGCCTTCTATCTCCACCAAACTGATTTTCAAGGCTCAGAAATAGATTTTTGGACTTAAGAAGACCTAAAGAAACCCTTATTTAAGTGCGAACAAGCAGAAAATTGAAATTAAAAGACAAGACCTAGAAAGAAGAACTTAGTAGAGTTACCTTGACTAGTTTTGGTTTAGCTTGCTTTCTAGAGCTCCAAATTGACTTCTACCACTTGGAAACTCTTGGATATGGATAAGGGGAGCTGAAAGAAGTCTAAAAATGGATGGGAGATATTCTAGTCGTGGCTGGAGAGAAAGAGAGAGAGAATGACCAGATTTGGCCAAAAATCAACACTTAATGGCTAAGAAAAGGCATAACTTAAATTGTAAGGGGTATTTTGGATATTTTGCTCATTAATTTCCATGTGTCACACTCCAAAACATCCTTAGCATAGTCACCACGTTGTTGGTCACTCCTATACACCCAAGTGTAGCCAAAGTTGGTGAATCCTATCTTGGAAAGTGAAATCTAGTCATACTTTGACTTATGATCCTATATGGCCAATCTTATTATAATTTGGTGGAACCTAGCCCCATAACCAATCATTAATCATAAAAATAAGTCAATTAGACTCTAATTAATAATTCAAACATAATATTAGCACTTAATAATTAGAATTCACAAAAATAACATTATGCGATTAAGCTTAACCTAAGCTAGCTTAGTGCAACTAAATACGGATTAGTGTCCTGAATGCCACCTCGTGCTTACCTGGAGCCAAAAAATAAAATATTATAAATGTGTCCTAGACATTGAATTAAGGCTATTTGACGTGTTAAACACCAGTGAATTCGGCTCCGAAGTACGTAAAAATTACATTTTACTGAAAAACTACTATTTGAGCAAGTTATCAACAAGGGCTATCTTAATGCATGTGTACATAGTATTGCCTTCATAAATATTTTCATTGTTCTTTTAGAACACCGAGCTCTCTCTCCAAGGGTATTGAACCTTTACACTGTATCGGGACACTTCGACAATCATTAGTGTAATAACATGCATGTACATGCACATAACATAAAGAATAAGCATGTTTTCATGAAACTGGTATTAATGACCTCTAGATGCCTAATATGCAATTAGAACATGTTTATTATTGGCTTTCTTAATTATGTGAGGAGCTGGATGTTACATGTAACCGGTGCAATTGGAATTTAAATTGGCTCATTTGTAACCATTCCTCGATTTGCATCATTCCCCTCCTCTTGAAAAGGATTTATCCTCAAATCATCATCTTGTTTATATCGAACGATGTATGGAAATGTCTCAATGAATCCCACCCATTGTGCATGCCTCTTATTCATCTTATACTGATCTTTAAGGTGCTTCAAGGACTCATGATCATTGTGAATCACGAACTTCAAGGTAACGTTGCCATGTTTCTACAGCTCGAACCAACGCACACATTTCTTTATCAAAAGTAGGGTAGTTTAAATCAATCCCACTTAGCTTATCTCTGAAATAAGCAATTGGTCGTCCTTCTTGCATAAGAACTGCGCCAATACTTAAACTTATGCTCGTTGGACTCAGCCATTCTTGAATAGCACGAATCTTTTCTTCATCCACCTGCCTTTGTGGTTCCTTCATCTCCTCAAAGTTACTCCTACAGGCTGGTTGGTTTGGCATGGTGGCACAGGGCACGAAGTCAATTTGATGCTCAATCCCTCGGATTGGTGGTAATCTACTAGGATTTTTCTCGCGGAGAACATCATCAAATTCCTGCAAGAGAGAAACAATAGAACTAGACAACGAAGTGTCAAGTTGGTCAGTATTTAAACATTCCACTGCTCTCTTAATTTCACTTGCTTTTGCATAGAAATTTGTTTTTCTCTCAATGACCGAATCTATAATTGCCTTTTCTCTCTTTTTTTCTTTGGCCTCTCTCTCCTTTTGTAACCTCACTTGATCTTCATGAACTTGTTTTGGTGTCAAAGGTACAAGAGTGATTGGTCGCTGATTAAGTACAAACGAGTACTTGTTGGTGAAGCCGTCATGTTTGACACGTCTATCAAATTGCCATGGTCGACCTAATAACAAGTGTCCAGCTTGCATTGGAACCACATCGCACAAGACTTCATCTTCATACTTCCCGATACGAAAGGAAACTAACACTTGTTTATTCACCTTCACTTCACCACTATCGTTTAGCGATTCCATCTTGTAAGTTCGGGGATGCTTCATTATTGGCAGCCCTAATTTATCCACCATAGTAGTGCTAGCAACGTTAGTACAACTACCACCATCAATATTCATACTACATACTTTGTTATGAACGTGGCATCTAATATGAAAGATTTTTTCTCACTACACCTCTTCATCGTCTTTGGCTTGCGCACTTAGAGCTCTCCTTGCCACCAACAAATCTCCTTGGGCCGGGTATTCTTCTTCATCGGCATTTTCCAATGGTGGCATAGAGTTAGTGTCATCTTCATCTTCGGTCTCGATCTCACCGTCATCTCGTAACACCATAACTCTTTTATTTGGACATTGACTAGCTATGTGACCCCTGCCTTGGCATTTAAAACATTTGATATCACGATTCCTAGAAGCAGAAGAATTGGATTTATCTTGATTTCCATGGTTGGTCATCTCTTGCTCTTGCTCAGTTTTTGGCTTCGTCATTGACTGCCTCTCATCCTTCTTCCACTGATTCGATTTCCAAGCGGATGTACTTGGATTTCAGCTTGAACGTGTGTTATCGTCCCTCCTCTTAAGTTGATTCTCAATTTTTATTGCCGTGTGTTGGTTATCCTCCAACTCCACATAATGTTGCAGTTCCACCATATTAGCAATTTCTCGATTGAAACCAACCAAGAATCTGGACATTGTAGGCTCCCGATCCTCTTCTACATTCGCTCGAATCATAGCAACCTCCATCTCCTTATAATATTCCTCGACACTCCGGTTTCCTTGCCTAAGACAATGCAATTTGTTATATAATTCCTGGTAGTAGTAGCGTGGAACAAACTGCTTTCTCATTAGGTTTTCATCTCCTCCCACGTCTCTACTGGACGCTCCCTATTTCTTCTCCTATTCATTATTAACTGATTCCACCATACAATTGCATAATCGAAAAATTCAATGGCCGCTAGCTTTACCTTCTTATTCTCGAAGTAATTATGGCAATCAGATACTAATTCAACCTTCTTCTCCCACTCAAGGTAAGCTTCTAGATCATTTTTGCCTTGGGACGAAGGAATCTTCATCTTAATGCTACCCAATGAATTACCTTCCCGATTCCTAGCTCCTCTAAACTGTGCACCATGTCTCCTATTACCAACAATTGAATCTCGATCATCTTCATCACCAACAGTGTCTCCATAATATTCTTCATCTTCAACTCTCACTTCTCTAGGTTGAAATCTCTCTCTTGGCTAGAATCTCTCTCTTCTACGCACATTAGGAGCGATCTGTGGTTGTTCCATATGTGCATTCTCTATTCTGTCCATCCGCTCATGGACTTGCTCCGTCTCTGCTCTCATCGTTCTCCTCATCTCACCAATTAAGGCTTCCATGAGAAGCTTCGGATCACCCACTCCTGATGATTCTCCAGAGGTATTTTTATCCTTGTTGTCTGATATGTTTGCTGCAAAACAAAGTTAGTAAAAGAAAGGACCTCACACACTTTCTCATGTGTTTCACTCGAATAATGAATCACCCAATTTTACTCGTATTTCACTCTTTATCAGATTGGCTTTTACCCTCTTATGTGCTCACCACTCTTGCCTTTTTCCACTCGTAATTTCTCTATAGGTACTTATCAAACTAATTCAAACAGATAGCAGAATTTCTTAGTAACAATCCACACCAAAACTCACCAACCAGATTTGAATTTAATGAAGCAATCTAGAATAAAACTTTCTGGAAATTGACAAGAAAAGGAAAAGAAAACTGAGGTTCAAAGTCGCAGAAAATACTTTCAAGGATTACACAAAAACAAAGAAACAATAGGAAAACGCGCACAAAACTTTGAAGGCTCGGAAAGTGATGAAAATGATGGATTTTGGGCTCAAAAACTGGGGTCAGTGGTTCATAGACTATCGTAGAGCTTGGAATAAGCTTCGATTTGGTATATAATACGCGTCGTTCCGATAACCAGATCAAAAGTTACGATTGTTTCACTAAAGTACAATCAAAAACCTCTAATTTCAGCTAGAATTTTCTTGATTCTTCTTCTTCTTTTCTTTTTTTTTTATTTTTTATTTTTTTGTGAATCCGCTTCTCCTTCTATTCTCTCTTTATTTTCTTTTTTTGAGAACCTAAATATTCACTGAAAAACTCAAAAGCAACACAAAGCTAAATTCAGATTCAAAAGCAATAAAGAAGAATCTGACTTCGGCTATGACAAGAACGAGCTTTTTTTTTGGACGATTTAAATGAAACAAAAAAGAAAGAAATAAGGGTTGATAAGACTAAGATAAGAAAATAAAGGATAGAATAAACCTGAGACTAGAATCCGGCTCTTGATACCAAATGATACGAACCTCGCCAACCTATGACGAAACCCGAAACACGAAGGACGCCTAGGACCGTTCTGCCATCAGATTTGGATGGAAAATCTCGACTCAACACCTATAAAGAGATGTGAACCTTGGTATAAATGAAGATGCCACAATCAAGGATGGAAAACTCGATTGATAAGTCAAGGGATGAATGCCACAGAGAAATCTGATAAGTTCGAATAAGTTCTCAAAGAACCAAGGAGAAATTGCTCTCAATTTTTGACGAATTGTAATCTAATTTTATTGAATGAAAAGTGTACAATTTATAGGCCAAGGGCCACGAAAAAAAAATCTCCTAAAAGGCTTCCCAAAACAAGAAAAGGAAACTAAAATATCCTAATTTGAATTCTGAAAGTTGAATTCCTACAATTACCCTAAAACCAATATACTTCACGACAAAAAAAGAAAAGTATCTTAATAGGCATGCAAGCCTTATAACTCAACAATAAAACTTAATAAGTAAATAAGAAAGATAATTTATTTAACTGCTACCAGCCATTCTCCTTGATGAGTAAAAATCGAGTAAGTTACCCAAATTCGGAAACTAGCTTGTGATTCATGCACCCCTTGAGCAATCCTCTTTTGAAAGTCTAATTCAGACTTAGTTGCGATAATTTCTGAAATTACAGTCTGAAATAAATCCCAACAACCAAATAAGTGCTAATACAAAAATTTAAACTATTTTCCACCTATGATCAAGATGTTCTTGACTTTGGGTCAGGAAGTTATTGACTTAGGGTCAAAAAGTTTCTGACACTGGGTCAAGAAGTCATTGACTTGGGTTCAAGGACTTCCGGACCACAAGTGATGAATTTCTTTACTTAGTTCTTGTTTTAGGGTCAAGAAATTACTGATTTGGAGTCAAACTTTTCATAAATTCGAGTTAAGAAGTTCCTAATTTGAGATCAAGAAATTATTAATTTTTGGTCAAGAAGTTATTGACTTGGGGTCAAGATGTTCTTGACTTTAGATCAAAAATATATTGACTTAAGGAAAAAAATTCTTGACTTGGAGTCAAAAACATTTTCAGTAGGGGTAATAAAGTGTTATATGAAGCTTGGTGACAATGTTGTATATGATATGTTTTTAAATTTATAAATTGAAACTTATTAAACCTATATCAAGATTTTCTTACCTGGGATCAAAAAATTTGTTATATTTTGTTTTCTAATTCATTAATTAAGTCAAGAACGTATTAACTCCCATGTCAAGAATTTCTTGAATAGGGTCACAATCTTCTTAATTTAAAAGTTGAATACAATTTTATATGCTTATCTATTTAAGAAGTTCTTGACTGTGAGTCAAGTAATACTTGCTTTGAAGTCAAGATATTCTTGATCTAGAGTCCAAATAGACCCCTAGTTTTCCCAATTGGCAACTTTCGGTCAATTCTGGTCATTCTCCTTGGACAGAGTTCTAAATGAGGAGTTTGTTGCCCGAAACTTAAATAATATCTCAAAGTACCAAATAAAGAGTATTAGTTGGTCTAGAACTCAATTCTTTGTATCTAGCATCTAGTTTTCCCAATTGGCAATTTTCGGTAACTTTTGGTCATTCTCTTTGGAGAGAGTTCTAAACAAGAACTTTGTTGCCTGAAACTTACCTAATATCTCAAGCTACCAAATAATGAGTATTTGTTTATCTAGAACTCATTTCGTTGTATCCAGCACCTAGTTCTCCCAAATGGAAATTTTCGGTCAATTTTGGTCATACTCCTTGGAGAGAGTTCAAAACAAGGAATTTGTTGCTCGAAACTTACCTAATATCTCAAGGTACCAAATAAAGAGCATTTGTTGGTCTAGAACTCAATTTGTTGTATCTAGCACCTAGTTTTCCCAAATGGTAATTTTCGGTCAATTTTTGTCATTCTCTTTGGGGAGAGTTCAAAATAAGGAGTTTGTTGCCCAAAACTTACCTAATATCTAAAGGTACCAAGTAGAGAGTATTTGTTGGTCTAGAACTCAATTCTTTGTGTCTAGCACCTAGTTTTTCCAAATGGTAGTTTTCGGTCACTTTTGGTCATTCTCTTTGGAAAGAGTTCAAAATAAGGGGTTTGTTGCCCGAAACTTACCAAATGTGTCAAGGTATCACATAAAGAGTATTTGTTAGTCTAGAACTCATTTCGTTGTATCTAGAACCTAGTTTTCCCAAATAGCAATTTTCGGTCAATTTTGGTCATTCTCTTTGGAGANGTTTGTTGCCTGAAACATACCTAGTTTCTCAAGGTACCAAATAAAGAGTATTTGTTGACCTGGAACTCAATTCATTGTATCTAGCACCTAGTTTTCCCAATTGGCCATTTTCGGTCAATTTTGGTCATTCTCTTTAGAGAGAGTTCAAAACAAGGAGTTTGTTGCCCGAAACTTACCTAATTTCTCATGGTACCAAATAAAGAGTATTTGTTGGTCTAGAACTCATTTCGTGTCGTCTAGCACCTAGTTTTCCCAAACGGTAATTTTCGTTCAATTTTGGTCGTTCTCTTTGGAGAGAGTTCGAAATAAGGAGTTTGTTACCCGAAACTAACCTAATATCTCAAGATTCCAAATAAAGAGCATTTGTTGGTCTAGAACTCATTTCGTTGTATCTAGCGCCTAGTTTTCCCAAATGGTAATTTTCGGTCAATATTGGTCATTCTCTTTGGAGAGAGTGGAGCTTGTTGCCCAAAACTCACCTATTACCTCAAGGTACCAAAGAAAGAGTATTTGTTCGTCTAGAACCCAATTCGTTGTATCTAGCAACTAGTTTTCCCAATTGGCAATTTTCGGTCAGTTTTTGTCATTCTCTTTTGAGAGAGTTAAAGACAAGGAATATATTACTCAAAACTAACCTAATATCTCAAAGTACCAAATAAAGAGTATTTGTTGGTCTAGAACTTAATTCTTTTTATCTAGCATCTAGTTTTCCCGATTGGCAATGTTTAGTCAATTTTGGTCATTCTCTTTAGAGAGAGTTCAAAACAAGGAGTTTGTTGCCCAAAACTTACCAAATATCTCAAGGTACCAAAAAAAGAGTATTTGTTGGTCTAGAACTCATTTCGTTGTATCTAGCACCTTGTTTTCCCAAATGGCAATTTTCGGTCAATTTTGGTCATTCCCTTTAGAGAGAGTTCAAAACAAGGAGGTTGTTGCTCGAAACTTACCTAATATCTCAAGGTACCAAATAATGACTATTTGTTGGTCTAGAATGCAATTCGTTGTATCTAGCACCTAGTTTTCCCAATTGGTAACTTTCGGTCAATTTTGGTCATACAAGGAATTTAATGCTCGAAACTTTCCTAATATCTCAAAGTACCAAATAAAGAGTATTTGTTGGTCTTGAACTCAATTCGGTGTATCTAGCATCTAGTTTTCCTAATTGGTAATTTTCGGTCAATTTTGGTCATTCTCTTTAGAGAGAATTCAAAATAAGAAGTTTGTTTCCCGAAACTTACCTAATATCTCAAGGTACCTAATACTGAGTATTTGTTGTCTAGAACTCAATTTGTCGTATTGATGAGAACATTACAAGCACGAGAGCGTGGAATGTGGATCCTATTCAAGTTCTCATTGGTCCAGTTACAAGGGCACGTGTGAAGAAATTCTAAAATGCATTAAATGGGCTGATTCAAGGAATTTGGGCTCAAGCAAGCACGTGGAGGCCCATTGATGGAGATGAATGGATTTCTAAGCCCATAACAAGCTTAATTCGAGTGCAAGAAAGCCCATAGTCGTATACGGAAGGGAAATCAGATTTGTAAAGGCTTGCATGCCATGTCTTAGCATACTTTCCTATTTGGTTATAAGTTTCACAAAACGATTTATTTGACTGTTTCCTTTCCTTTATTGGCGTGTAATAGGCTGAAAATTAAGGGATTAAAATCAGATTGATTCCCTTTTGATTGAGGCCGAATTTAGGATAGTTATTAGGTGGTAATTTTCTAACTTTCTTTTTCTAGTTTGGGTAAGTTGTCTTAGGCGTTTTAGGATCTTTTTAGGACTGAATTTTCATGGCTTAAGGCCTATAAATTGTACACTTTTCATTCAATAAGATCAGATTACAATTGATTAAAATTGAGAGCAATTTCTCTTTGGTTCTTTGAGAACTATTTCGAACTTATCAGAATTCTCTGTGGCGTTAATCCCTTGACTTATCAATCAAGTTTTCCATCCTTGATTGTGGCGTCTTCCTTTGTATCAAGGTTCGCATCTCTTTATAGGTGTTGGGTCAAGGTTTTCCCTCTGAATCTGATTGAAGAACGGTCCTAGGTATCATTCTTGTTTCGGGTTTCGTCACAGGTTGGTGGAGTTCGTATCACGTATCAAGCACCTAGTATTCCCAAATGGCAATTTTCGGTCAATTTTGGTCATTCTCTTTGGGGAGAGTTCAAAACAAGGAGTTTGTTGCTCGAAACTTTCCTAATATCTTAAGGTACCAAGCCAACTGGGGTTAGCTCAGTTGGTCCAAGGTTTGAGGGTTGTGTGTGTGTGTTTGAGGGGTCAGGGGTTCAAACCTTGGTAGTGTGTGTGTGTGTGTGTCATTTTCCTTTAATTTGTAGTAAGTGGTGGTCATTAGTTAAACCCCACTTTCTAAAAAAAAAATATATATATATCTTAAGGTACCAAATAAAGAGTATTTGTTGGTCTAGAACTCAATTCTTTTTATCTAGCACCTTGTTTTCCTTAATGGCAATTTTCGGTCAATTTTGGTCATTCTCTTTGGAGAGAGTTCAAAACAAGGAATTTATTGCTCGAAACTTACCTAATATCTCAAATTACCAAATAAAAAGTATTTGTTGGTATAGAACTCAATTCTTTGTATCTAGCATCTAGTTTTCTCAATCGGCAATTTTCGGTCAATTTTGACTATTCTCTTTAGAGAGAGTTGAAAATAAGAAGTTTGTTGCCCGAAACTTACCTAGTATCTCAAGGTACTAAGACTTACCTAATATCTCAAGGTACTAGGGGAGAAAATGGAAAAGGGTGCTCTGCTAGGGTTTCACATTTTTTGCTAGGGTTTCACTTTTCTTGATCAATCTTGGTGGTTTTGATCTTTATTGACCACTTTCTTGACCGATTCTTGGCCTTTCTTGGCCACCTCTGGTCATTCTTGGCCGTTTTTTAGTGTTTTCCTCGTTTTTCTTGATAGCCTTTTATCATGTCCACTCCACTAGATCGCTATACCTCTGCCTATCTACTATCAGGTTATTCTTTTAATGATTTTTGTTTGAAATCTGCTCCTTCTCTTGATTCCGAGGATGGTTCGGATGATTCAAGGTGTGACCATGGTCGTGATTCTAATCTAGGGTAAGGAGATGGCGACATTGATCTGGTTTTGGGTGATGCTTCTTGGCGTGATGATACTTCTGCTCATGCAAACCAAGGGTTTATGGTTGGAGGAGTTTCATGATCAGGTGGTGGACGTGATGTTGCTGCTCCTAATGGAAGCGTTTCATGATCAGGTGGTGCTTTGGTCAATAAACTTGTCTTCCATTTCAGATCATACGGATTCACATGGGGCTCCTTCTTTTGTTTTAGATGGTGGTCGATTCATTCATGGGTCTGGAGTTGCTGCAATTAAACCCCCAAGTGTTGATGGGGCTGTGTTGGATTTGAGGGATGGCTTGCATAAGGCTTCGAATATTGCTGATGCAATTCAGGTTTCTGGGCTACATTCAAAGGCTGGTTAAGATATTATCTCTAATGATCCATTCAATTCTTTGAATGATAAGACGATTCCTTTTTCACGACCAGGTGTTTTACAAACGGGTCCATATGTTTTACCTACTTCTAATGCCAAATCAGGTCATTCCTTTGGTTCAGGTTTGGCAGCAGGTTCTTCCTTTGCGAATGTGGTAAGTGGTCTGATGCAAATCGAGGAACAATTACAAATGAGCCAATTCAAGTTCCAATTGCACGGGTTACAAGAGCTCGAGTTAAAAGATTCAAAGAGTCTCTCAATGGGCTGATTCAAAGCAATTGGACTGAGATGAATTCCTGGAGGCCCAAGGATGATGTTATACATGATCCAAAGATTGGATTTCCATTATTCAAGCTTTGAAATAATCTAAACAACGAGATGAGTTCCGGAACAACAAATACTCTTTCTTTGGTACCTTGAGATATTAGGTAAGTTTCGGGAAACAAACTCCTTATTTTGAACTCATTCGAAAGAGAATGACCAAAATTGACCGAAAATTGCCAATCAGGAAAACGAGATGCTAGAAACAAAGAATTGAGTTCTACACCAACAAATACTCTTTATTTGGTACTTTGACATATTAGGCAAGTTTCGAGCAATAAATTCCTTGTTTTGAACTCTCTCTAAAGAGAATGACCAAAGTTGACCAAAAATTGCCAATTGGGAAAACTAGGTGCTAGATACAATGAATTGAGTTCTAGAACCACAAATACTCCTTATTTGGTACCATGATTGACCAAAAAATTCCATTTGCGAAAACTAGGTGCTAGATACGTCGAAATGAGTTCTAGACCAACAAATACTCATTATTTGGTACCTTGAGAAATTAGGTAAGTTTCGGGCTACAAATTTCTTGTTTTGAACTCTCTTCGAAGTGAATGACCAAAATTGACTGAAAATTGCCAGTTGGAAAAACTAGATGCTAGATACAAAGAATTGAGTTCTAGACCAACAAATACTCTGTATTTGGTACTTTGACATATTAGGTAAGTTTCGAGTAATATATTCCTTATTTTGAGCTCTCTCTAAATAGAATGACCGAAATTGATCGAAAAATGCAAATTGGGAAAACTATACAACGAATTGGGTTCTAGACCAACAAATACTCTTTTTTTTGGTAACTTGAGATATTAGGTGAGTTTTGAGCTTATTTTGTACTCTCTCCAAAGAGAATGACCAAAATTGACCGAAAATTGCCATTTGGGAAAACTAGCTGCTAGACGCAACGAAATGAGTTCTAGACCAACAAATACTCCATATTTGGTACCTTGAGAAATTAGGTAAATTTCGAACAACAAACTCCTTGTTTTGAACTCTCTCCAAAGAGAATGACCAAAATTGACTGAAAATGGCCAATTGGGAAAAGTAGGTGCTAGATACAATGAATCGAGTTCCAGGTCAACAAATACTACTTATTTGGAACCTTGAGATATTAGGTAAGTTTCAGGCAACAAACTCTTTGTTTTGTTCTGTCTCTGAAGTGAATGACCAAAATTGACCGAAAATTACCTTTTGGGAAAACAAGGAGCTAGATACAACGAAATGAGTTCTAGACCAACAAATACTCTTTATTTGTTACCTTGACATATTAGGTAAGTTTCGGGTAACAAAACCCTCGTTTTGAACTTTCTCCAAAGAGAATGACCAAATGTGACCGAAAATTACCATTTGGGAAAACTAGGTGTTAGACATGAAGAATTGAGTTCTAGACCAACAAATACTCTTTACTTGGTACCTTGAGATATTCGCTAAGTTTCGAGCAACAAATTCCTGATTTTGAACCCTCTCTAAAGTGAATGACCAAAATTGATCGAAAATTGCCATTTGGAAAAACTAGGTGCTAGATACAACGAAATGAGTTCTAGATAAACAAATACTCAGTATTTGGTACCTTGAGATATTAGGTAAGTTTCGGGTGACAAACTTCTTGTTTTGAACTCTCTCCAAAGAGAATGAACAAAAGTGACTGAAAATTGCCAATTGGGGAAACTAGATGCTATATACAAAGAATTGAGTTCTAGACCAACAAATACTCTTTATTTGGTACTTTGAGATAATAGGTAAGTTTCGGGCAAGAAACTCCTTATTTAGAACTCTGCCTAAAGAGAATGACCAGAATTGACCGAAAATCGCCAATTGGGAAAACTAGGTGCCAGATACAACGAAATGAGTTCTGGACCAACAAATACTCTTTATTTGGTACCTTGAGATATAACTAGGTGCTAGATGCAACGATGTGAGTTCTAGACCAACAAATACTTTTTATTTAGTACCTTGAGATATTAGGTAAGTTTCGGGCAACAAACTCCTTGTTTTGAAGTCTCTCCAAAGAGAATGACCAAAATTGACCGAAAGTTCCCATTTGCGAAAACTAGGTGCTTGATACAACGAAATGAGTTCTACACCAACAAATACTCTTTTTTTAGTGCGTTGAGACATTAGGTAAGTTTCGGGCAACAAACTCCTTGTTTTGAAGTCTCTCTAAAGAGAATGACGAAAATTGACTGAAAATTGCCATTTCGGAATACTAGGTACTACATACAAAGAATTGAGTTCTAGACCAACATAATACTCTTTATTTGGTACTCTGAGATATTAGATAAGTTTCGAGCAACAAACTCCTTATTTTGAACTCTCTCCAAAGAGAATGATGAAAATTGACTGAAAATTGCCATTTCGGAATGCTAGGTACTACATACAAAGAATTGAGTTCTAGACCAACAAAATACTCTTTATTTGGTACTCTGAGATATTAGGTAAGTTTCGAGCAACAAACTCCTTATTTTGAACTCTCTCCAAAGAGAATGACAAAAATTGACTGAAAATTACCATTTTGGAAAACTAGGTGCTAGATACAACGAAATGAGTTCTAGACCAACAAATACTCTTTATTTGGTACCTTGACATGTTAGGTATGTTTCGGGCAGTAAGCTCCTTGTTTTGAACTCTCTCTAAGGATAATGACTAAAATTAACAAGAAATTGTCATTTGGAAAAACTTGGTGCTAGATACAACGAAATGAGTTCAAGACAAACAAATACTCTTTATTTGATACCTTGAGTTATTTGGTAAGTTTCGGGCAACAAACACCTTGTTTTGAACTCTCTCCAAAGAGAATGTCCAAAATTGACCGAAAATATTCCATTCGGGAAAACTAGGTGCCAGAAAGAACGAAATGAGTACTAAACCAGCAAATAATTTTTATTTGGTACCTTGACATATTAGGTATGTTTTGGGCAGCAAACTTCTTGTTTTGAACTCTCTCCAAAGAGAAAAACCAAAATTGACCGAAAATTGCCTATTAGGAAAACTAGGCACCATATACAACAAAATAAGTTCTAGACCAACAAATGCTCCTTATTTGGTACCTTGAGATATTAGGTATGTTTCGGGCAACAAACTCCTGGTTTTGAACTCTCTCCAAGGAGAATGACCAAAATTGACTGAAAATTGCCATTTGGGAAAACTAGATGCTAGATACAACGAAATGAGTTCTAGACTAACAAAAACTCCTTACTCGGTACCTTGAGATATTAGGTAAGTGTCGGGTAACAAACTCCTTGTTTTGAACTCTCTCTAAAGAGAGTGACAAAAATTGACTGAAAATTGCCAATTGGGAAATTTAGGCGCTAGATATAATGAATTGAGTTCTAGACAAAAGAATACTCATTATTTGGTACCTTGACATATTAGGTAATTTTCGGGCAACAAACTCCTTATTTTGATCTCTCTCCAAAGAGAATGACCAAAATTGACCGAAAATGGCCATTTAGAAAAACTAGGTGCTAGAAACGACGAAATGAGTTCTAGACAAAAAAATATTCTATATTTTGTACCTTGACATATTAGAAAAGTTCTGGGTATCAAACTCCTTGTTTTGAACTCTCTGCAAAGAGAATGACCAAAACTGACCGAAAAGTACCGTTCGGGAAAACTATGTACCAGAAACAACGAAATGCGGTCTAGACCAACAAATACTCTTTATTTTTTACCTTGATGTATTAGGTAAGTTTTGGGCAACAAGCTCCTTGTTTTGAACTCTCTCCAAAGGGAATGACCAAAATTGACTGAAAATTGTCATTTGGAAAAACTAGGTGCTAGATACAACGAAATGAGTTCTAGACGAACAAATACCCTTTATTTGGTACCTTGAGTTGTTAGGTAAGTTTCGGAAAACAAACACCTTGTTTTGAACTCTCTCCAAAGAGAATGACCAAAATTGACCGAAAATTACCATTTGGAAAAACTAGGTGCTAAAACAACAAAATGAGTTCTACACCAACAAATACTTTTTATTTGATACCTTGACATATTAGGTATGTTTCGGGCAACAAACTTCTTGTTTTGAACTCTCTCCAAAGAGAATAACTAAAATTGACCGAAAATTGCCTATTAGGAAAACTAGATGTTAGATACAAAGAATTGAGTTCTTGACCAACAAATACTCTTTATTTGGTACTCTGAGAAATTAGGTAAGTTTCGAGTAATAAATTCCTTGTTTTGAACTCTCTCTAAAGAGAATGACCAAAATTTACCGAAAATTTCCAATTGAGAAAACTAGGTGCTAGATACAACGAATTGCATTCTAGACCAACAAATGGTCTTTATTTGCAACCTTGAGATATTAGGAAAGTTTCGAGCATCAAACTCCTTGTTTTGAACTCTCTCCAAAGAGAATGGCCAAAATTGACCGAAAATTACAATTTGGGAAAACTAGGTGCTAGATACAACGAAATGAGTTCTAGACTAGTAAATACTTTTTATTTTGTACCTTGTGACATTACGTAAGTTTCGGGCAACAAACTCATTGTTTTGGACTCTCTCCAAAGAGAGTGCCCAAAATTGACTGAAAATTGCCATTTAGGAAAACTAGGTGTGAGATACAACGAAATGAGTTCTAGACCATCAAATACTCTTTAATTGGTACATCGAGAAATTAGGTAAGTTTCGGGTAACAAACTCCTTATTTTGAACTCTCTCCAAAGAGAATGACCAAAATTGACTGAAAATCGCCATTTTGGAAAACTAGGTGCAAGAAACAACGAAAAGAGTTCTAGACCAACAAATACTCTTTATTTGGTACCTTGATATATTAGGTAAGTTTCGTGCAAAAAACTTCTTGTTTTGAATTACTCGCCAAAGTGAATGACCAAAATTTACTGAGAATTGCCATTTGGGAAAACTAGGTGCGAGATGCAACCAAATGAGTTCTAGACCAACAAATACTCTTTATTTGGTACCTTGAGATATTAGGTAAGTTTCGGGCAACAAACTCCATATTTTGAATTCTCTCCAAAGAGTATGGCCAAAATTGACCGAAAATTGTCATTTGGAAAAACTAGGTGCTAGATACAACGAAATGTGTTCTAGACAAACAAATACTCTTTACTTGGTACCTTGAGTTATTGGGTTAGTTTCGGGCAACAAACACCTTGTTTTGAACTCCCTCCAAAGAGAATGACCAAAATTGACCGAAAATTGCCATTTGGGAAAACTAGTTGCTAGATCCAACGAAATGAGTTCTAGATCAACAAATACTCATTATTTGGTACCTTGAGATATTAGGTAAGTTTTGGGCAACAAACTTCTTGTTTGGACTCTCTCCTAAGAGAATGACCAAAATTGATCGAAAATTACAAATTGGGAGAACTAGGTGCTAGATACAACAAATTGAGTTCTAGACCGACAAATGCTCTTTATTTGGTACCTTGAGATATTAGATAAGTTTCGCACAACAAACTCCTTGTTTCGAACTCTCTCCAAAGAGAATGACCAAAATTGACCGAAAATTTCTATTTGGGAAAACGAGGTGCTAGATACAAAGAAATGAGTTATAGATCAACAAATACACTTTATTTGGTACCTTGAGACATTAGATAAGTTTCGGGCAACAAACTCCTTGTTTTGAACTCTCTCCAAAGAGAACGACCCAAATTGACCGAAAATTGCCTATTGGGAAAATTAGGTGCTGGATACAACGAAATGAGTTCTAGACCAAAAAATACTCCTTATTTTGTACCTTGAGATAATCGGCAAGTTTCGGGTAACAAACTCCTTGTTTGGACTCTCTCCGAAGAGAATGACCCAAATTGACAGGAAATTGCCTATTGGGAAAACTAGATGCTAGATACAACGAAATGAGTTCTAGATCAACAAATACTCTTTATTTAGTACCTTGAGATATTAGGTAAGTTTCGGGCAATAAACTCCTTGTTTTGAACTCTTTCGAATGAGAATGACCAAAATTGACCAAAAATTGCTATTTGCGAAAACTATGTGCTAGATACAGCGAAGTGAGTTCTAGAACAACAAATGCTCTTTATTTAGTACCTTGAGATATTAGGTAAGTTTCGGGCAACAAACTCCTTATTTTCAAGTCTCTCCAAAGAGAATGACCAAAATTGACCGAAAGTTCCCATTTGCAAAAACTAGGTGCTTGATACAACGAAATGAGTTCTAGACCAACAAATACTCTTTATTTAGTACCTTGAGATATTAAGTAAGTTTCGGGCAACAAACTCCACGTTTTGAACTCTCTCCAAAGAGTATGACCGAAATTGACCGAAAATTGTCATTTGGAAAAACTAGGTGCTAGATACAACGAAATGTGTTCTAGATAAACAAGTACTCTTTAATTGGTACCTTGAGTTATTAGGTAAGTTTCGGGTAACTAACACCTTGTTTTGTACTCTCTCCAAAGAGAATGTCCAAAATATACCGAAAATTGCCATGCGGGAGAACTAGGTGCTAGAAATAACGAATGAGTTCTAGACCAACAAATACTTTTTATTTGGTACCTTGACATATTAGGTATGTTTCGGGCAGCAAACTTCTTGTTTTGAACTCTCTCTAAAGAGAATGACCAAAATTGACCGAAAATTGCCTATTAGGAAAACTAGGTGCCGGATACAACGAAATGAGTTCTAGACCACTAAATGCTCTTTATTTGGTACCTTGAGATATTAGATAATTTTCGCGCAACAAACTCCTTGTTTTGAACTCTCTCCAAAGAGAATGACAAAAATTGACTGACAATTGCCATTTCAGAAAACTAGGTGCTAGATCCAACGAAATGAGTTCTAGATCAACAAATACTCATTATTTGGTACCTTGAGATATTAGGTAAATTTCGGGCAACAAACTTCTTGTTTGGAGTCTCTCCAAAGGGAATGACCAAAATTGACCGAAAATTGCCAATTGGGAGAACTAGGTGCTAGATACAACAAATTGAGTTCTGGACCGACAAATGCTCTTTATTTGATACCTTGAGATATTAGATAAGTTTAGCGCAGCAAACTCCTTGTTTTGAACTCTCTCCAAAGAGAATGTCTAAAATTGACCGAAATTTTCTATTTGGGAAAACGAGGTGCTAGATACAACGAAATGAGTTCTATATCAACAAATACTCTTTATTTGGTACCTTGAGATATTAGATAAGTTTCGGGCAACAAACTCCCTGTTTTGAACTCTCTCCAAAGAGAATGACCAAAATCGACCAAAAATTGCCATTTGCGAAAACTAGGTGCTAGATATAACGAAATGAGTTCTAGATCAACAAATACTCTTTATTTGATACCTTGAGATATTAGATAAGTTTAGGGTAACAAACTCCTTGTTTTGAACTCTCTCCAAACAGAATGACCAAAATTGACCGAAAATTTCCATTTGGGAAAACCAGGTGCTGGATACAACAAAATGAGTTCTAGACCAATAAATACTTTTTATTCGGTACCTTGATGTATTGGGTAAGATTCGGGCAACAAACTCCTTGTTTTGATCTCTCTCCAAACAGAATGACCAAAATTGATCGAAAATTGTCAGTTGAGAAACTAGGTGCTAGATACAACGAAATGAGTTCCGGACAAATAAATTCCCATATTTGGTACCTTGTGTTATTAGGTAAGTTTCGGCCAACAAACTCCTTGTTTTGAACTCTCTCCAAAGAGAATGACCAAAATTGACCGAAAATTGCTATTTGGGAAAACTAGGCGCTAGATACCACGAAATGAGTTTTATACCAACATGTACTCTTTATTTGGTACCTTGAGATCTCAGGTAAGTTTCGGGCAACAAACTCCTTGTTTTGAACCCTCTCCAAAGACAATGACCAAAATTGACCGAAAATTACCATTTGGGAAAACTAGACGCTAGATACAACGAAATGAGTTCTAGACCAATGAATACTCTTTATTTGGTACCTTGAGATATTAGGTTAGTTTCGGGCGACAAATTCCTTGTTTTGAATGCTCTCCCAAGAGAATGACCAAAATTGACCGAAAATTACCATTTGGGAAAACTAGGTGGCACATACAACGAAATGAGTTCTGAACCAACATATACTCTTTGTTTGGTACCTTAACATATTCGGTATGTTTCGGGCAATAAACTCTTTGTTTTGAACTCTCCAAATAGAATGACCAAAATTGACCGAAAATCGCCGTTTGGGAAATCTTGGTGCTGAATACAGCGAAATGAGTTCTAGACCTACAGATACTCTTTATTTGGTACATTGAGAAATTAGGAAAGTTTCGGGCAACAAACTCGTTGTTTTGAACTCTCTCCGAAGAGAATGATCAAAATTGACCGAAAATTTATATTTGGGAAACCTAGGTGCTAAATACAACAAAATGACTTCTAGACCTACAAATACTCTTTATTTGGGACCTTGAGATACTAGGAAAGTTTCAGGCAACAAACTCCTTGTTTTGAACTATCTCCAAAGTGAATGACCAAAATAGACCGAAAATTGCCATTTGTGAAAACTAGGTTGCAGATACAACGAAATGAATTCTAAACCGACAAATACTCTTTATTTGGTACCTTGACATATTTGGTAAGCTTCGGGCAATAAAGTCTTTGTTTTGAACTCTCTCCAAAGAGAATGACCAAAATTGGCCGAAAATTGCCACTTTAGAAAACTAGGTGCTAGATAAAACGAAATGAGTTCTAGACCAACAAATACTCTTTATTTGGTACCATGAGATATGAGGTAAGTTTCGGACAACAAACTCCTTGTTTTGAACTCTTTCCAAAGAGAAAAATTACCATTCGGAAAAACTAGGTGCTAGATACAAAGATTTGAGTTCTAGACCAACAAATACTCTTTATTTGGTACATTGAGTTATTAGGTAAGTTTCGAGCGATAAACACCCTGTTTTGAACTCTCTCCAATGAGATTGACCAAAATTGACCGAAAATTACTATTTAGGAAAACTAGGTGCTAGATACAATGAAATGAGTTCTAGACCAACAAATACTCTTTATTTTATACCTTGTGATATTAGGTAATTTTCGGGCAACAAAATTCTTGTTTCGAACTCTCTCCAAAGAGAATGGCCAAAATTGTCCAAAAATTGCCAATTGGAAAAACTAGATGCTAGATACAAAGAATTGAGTTGTAGACCAACAAATACTCTTTACTTGTTACTTTGAGAAATTAGGTAAGTTTTGAGCAATAAATTCCTTGTTTTGATCTCCTTCTAAAAAGAATGACCAAAATTGACCCAAAATTGCCTGTTGGGAAAATTAGGTGCTAGACGCAACGAATTGCATTCTAGACTAACAGGCAGTCATTATTTGGTACCTTGAGGTATTAGGTAAGTTTCGAGCAATAAACTCCTTGTTTCGAACTCTCTTTAAAGAGAATGACCAAAATTGACCGAAAATTGCCATTTGGGAAAATTACGTGCTAGATACAACGAAATGAGTTCTAGACCAAGATATACTTTTTATTTGGTACGTTGAGATATTAACTAAGTTTCGGGTAACAAACTCCTTGTTTTGAAGTCTCTCCAAAGACAATGACCAAAATTGACCGTAAATTACAATTTCAGAAAACTAGGTGGCAGATACAACGAAATGAGTTCTAGACCAACAAATGCACTTTATTTGGTACCTTAACATATTAGGTAAGTTTCGGGCAATAAATTCCTTGTTTTGAACTCTCTTCTAAGAGAATGACCAAAATTGACCGTAAATTGCCATTTCGAAAAACTAGGTGCCAGATACAACGAATTGAATTCTAGACCGACAAATGCTCTTTATTTGGTACCTTACGATATTAGGCAAGTTTCGAGCAATAAATTCATTATTTTGAACTCTCTCCAAAGAGAATGACCAAAATTGACCGAAAATTACCATTTGGGAAAACTAGGTGCTAGATACAAAGAAATGAGTTCTAGACCAACAAATACTCATTATTTGGTACCTCGAGATACTAGGTAAGTTTCGGGCAACAAACTTCTTATTTCGAACTCGCTCCAATGATAATGACCAAAGTTGACCGAAAATTGCCAATTGGGAAAACTAGATGCTAGATACAAAAAATTGAGTTCTATACCAACAAATACACTTTATTTGTTACTTTGTGCTATTAGGTAAGTTTTGAGCAATAAATTCCTTGTTTCGAACTCTCTCCAAAGAGAATGACCAAAATTGACCGAAAATTGCCAATTGGGAAAACTAGGTGCAAGATACAACGAATTGCGTTCTAGACCAACAAACAGTCTTTATTTGGTTCCTTGAGATATTACGCAAGTTTCGGGCAACAAACTCCTTGTTTTGAACTCTCTCCAAAGAGAATGACCAAAATTAACAAGAAAATTGCCATTTGGCAAAACCAGGTGCTAGATATAACGAAATGAGTTCTTGGCCAACAAATGCACATTATTTGGTACCTTGACATATTAGGTAAGTTTCGGGCAACAAACTCCTTGTTTTGGACTCTTTCCAAAGAGAATTACCAGAATTGACCGAAAATTGCCAATTGGGAAAACTAGGTGCTGGATACAACGAATTGAGTTCTAGACCAACAAATACTCTTTATTTGGTAACTTGAGATATTTGGTAAGTTTCGGCAACAAACTCCTTGTTTTGAACTCTCTCCAAAGAGAATGACCAAAATAACCCAAAAATTGCAATTTGGGAAAACTAGGTGCTAGATACAACGAAATGAGTTCTAGACCAACAAATACTCATTACTTTGTACCTTGAGATATTAGTTAAGTTTCGGACAACAGATTTCTTGTTTTGAACTCTCTAAAGAGAATGTCCAAAATTGACCGAAAAGTGTCATTTGGGAAAACTAGGTGCTAGGTACAATGAAATGAGTTCTAGACCAACAAATACTCTTTTTTTGCTACTTTGAGATATTTGGTAAGTTTCGGGCAACAAAGTCCTTGTTTTGAACTCTCTCCAAAGAGAATGACCAAAATTGACCGAAAATTGCCATTTGGGAAAACTCGGTGCTAGATACAACGAAATGAGTTCTTGACCAAGATATACTTTTTATTTGGTACGTTGAGATATTAAGTAAGTTTCGGGTAACAAACTCCTTGTTTTGAACCCTCTCTAAAGACAACGACCAAAATTGACCGAAAATTTCTATTTGGGAAAACTAAGTGTTAGATACAACGAAATGAGTTCTAGACTAACAAATACTCTTTATTTGGTACCATGAGATATTAGGTATGTTTCAGGCAACAAACTCCTTGTTTTGAACTCTCTCCAAAGAGAATGACCAAAATTCACCGTAAATTATAATTTCGGAAAACTAGGTGGCAGATACAACGAAATGAGTTCTAGACCAACAAGTACACTTTATTTGGTACCTTGACATATTAGGTAAGTTTGGGGCAATGAATTCCTTGTTTTGAACTCTCTCCAAAGAGAATGACCAAAATTGACCGTAAATTGCCATTTCGGAAAAGTAGGTGCTAGATACTACAAATTGAATTCTAGACCAACAAATGCTCTTTACTTGGTACATTGAGATATTAGGCAAGTTTCGAGCAATAAATTCATTATTTTGAACTCTCTCCAAAGACAATGGCCAAAATTGACCGAAAATTGCCATTTGGGAAAACTAGGTGCTAGATACAAAGAATGAGTTCTAGACCTACAAATACTCATTATTTGGTACCTAGAGATATTGGGTAAGTTTCGGGTAACAGACTTCTTGTTTTGAACTCTCTCTAAAGAGAATGCCAAAAATTGACCGAAAATTGACAATTTGGAAAACCAGAAGCGAGATACAAAGAAATGAGTTTTAGACCAACAAATACTCATTACTTGGTACCTAGAGATATTGGGTATGCTTCTGGCAACAGACTTCTTGTTTTGAACTCTCTCCAAGGAGAACGACCAAAATGGACCGAAAGTTGCCAATTGGGAAAATTAGATGTTCGATACAAAAAATTGAGTTCTAGACCAACAAATACTCTTTATTTGTTACTTTGAGAGACTAAGTAAGTTTCGAGCAATAAATTCCTTGTTTCGAACACTCTCTAAAGAGAATGACCAAAATTGACCAAAAATTGCCAATTGGAAAAATTAGGTGCTAGATATAACGAATTGCATTCTAGACTAGCAAACAATCTTTATTTGGCACCTTGAGATATTGGGTAAGTTTCGAGCAACAAACTCCTTGTCTTGAACTCTCTCCAAAGAGGATGACCAAAATTGACCGAAAATTGCCATTTAGGAAAACTGGGTGCTGGATACAACGAATTGCATTCTAGACCAACAAACAGTCTTTATTTCGTACCTTCAGATATTATGTAAGTTTCGGGCAACAAACTCCTTGTTTTGAACTCTCTCCAAAGAGAATGACCAAAATTGACCGAAAATCGCCATTTCGGAAAACAAGAAGCTAGATGCGACGATATGAGTTCTAGACCAACAAATACTCTTTATTTGGTACCTTGAGACATTAGGTAAGTCTCGGGCAATAAACTCCTTATTTTGAACTCTCTCCAAACAGAATGCCCAAAATTGATCGAAAATTGCCATTTGGGAAAACTAGGTGCTAGACACAACAAAATGAGTTCCAGACCAACAAATACTCTTTATTTGGTACCTTGAGATATTAGGTAAGTCTCGGGCAACAAACTCCTTGTTTTGAACCCTTTCCAAAGAGAATGACCAAAATTGACCGAAAACTACCATTTGGGAAAACTAGGTGCTAGACACAACTAAATGAGTTCTAGACCAACGAATACTCTTTATTTGGTACCTTGAGATATTAGGTAAGTTTAGGGCAACAAGCTTCTTGTTTCGAACTCTCTCCGAAGAGAATGACAAAAATTGACCGAAAATTTCCAATTGGGAAAACTAGATGCTAGATACAAAGAAATGGGTTCTAGACCAGCAAATACTCTTTATTTGTTACATTGAGAAATTAAGTAAGTTTTGAGCAATAAATTCCTTGTTTTGAACTCTCTCTAAAGAGAATGACCAAAATTGACCGAAAATTTTCAGTTGGGAAACCTTGGTGTTAGATACAACGAATTGAATTCTAGACCAACAAATTCTCATTATTTGATACCTTGAGATATTAGGTAAGTTTCGGGCAACAAACTCCTTGTTTTGAACTCTCTCCAAGGAGAATGACCAAAATTGACCGAAAATTGCCATTTCGAAAAACTAGGTGCTAGATACAACGAATTGAGTTCTAGACCAACAAATACTCTTTATTTGGTACCTTGAGAAATCAGGTAAGTTTCGGGCAACAAACTCCTTATTTTGAACCCTCTCCAAAGAGAATGACCAAAATTGACCGAAAATTGCCATTTAGGAAAACTAGGCGCTAGATATAACGAAATGAGTTCTAGACCATCAAGTACTCTTTGTTTGGTACCTTGAGATATTAGGTAAGTTTCGGGTGACAAACTCCTTGTTTTGAACTCTCTCCAAACAGAATGACCAAAATTGACCGAAAATTAGCATTTGGGAAAACTAGGCGGCAGATACATTAAAATGAGTTCAAGACCAACATATACTCTTTGTTTGGTACCCTGACATATTCGGTAAGTTTCGGGCAATAAACTCTTTATTTTGAACTCTCTCCAAGGAGAATGACCAAAACTGACTGAAAATTACCATTTGGGAAAATAAGGTGCTGTATACAACGAAATGAGTTCTAGACCTACAGATACTCATTATTTGCTACATTGAGAAATTAGGTAAGTTTCGGGCAATAAAATTCTTGTTTTGCACTTTCTCCAAAGTGAATGACCAACATTGTCCGAAAATTGCCAATTGGGAAAACTAGATGCTAGATACAAAGAATTGAGTTCTAGACCAACAAATACTCTTTATTTGTTACTTTGAGATATTTGGTAAGTTTTGAATAATAAATTCCTTGTTTTGAACTCCCTCTAAAGTGAAGGACGAAAATTGACCGAAAATTGCCAGTTGGGAAAACTAGGTGCTGGATACAACGAATTGCATTCTAGACCAACAAGTAGTCTTTAATTAGTACCTTGAGATATTATGTATGTTTCGAGTAATAAACTCCTTGTTTTGAAATCTCTCCAGAGAGAATGACCAAAATTAACCGAAAATTGTCATTTGGGAGAACTAGGTGCTAGATACAACGAAATGAGTTCTAGACCAACAGATTCTCATTATTTGGTAACTTGAGAAATTAGGTTAGTTTCGGGCAACAAACTCCTTGTTTTTAAAACTCTCCAAAGAGAATCACAAAAATTGACCGAAAATTTTTATTTGGGAAAACTAGGTTCTAGATACAACGAAATGAGTTCTAGACCAACAAATTCTCTTTATTTGGTACCTTGAGATAATAGGTAAGTTTCGGGCATCAAACTCCTTGTTTTGAACTCTCTCAAATGAGAATGACCAAAATTGACCGAAAATAACCATTTGGGAAAACAAGGTGGCAAATACAACGAAATGAGTCCAAGACCGACAAATACTCTTTATTTGGTACCTTGAAAGATTTGGTAAGTTTCGGGCAACAAACTCCTTGTTTTGAACTCTCTCCAAGGAGAAAGAACAAAATTGACAAAAAATTTACAATTGGGAAAACTAGGTGGCAGATACAACGAAATGAGTTCTAGACCAACAAATACTCTTTACTAGGCACCTTGACATATTAGGTAAGTTTTGGGCAATAAACTCCTTGTTTTGAACTCTCTCTAAAGAGAATGACCAAAATTGACGGAAAGTTCCAATTTGCGAAAACTAGGTGCTTGATACAACGAAATGAGTTCTAGACCAACAAATACTCCTTATTTAGTACCTTGAGATATTAGGTAAGTTTCGGACAACAAACTCCTTGTTTTGAAGTCTCTCCAAAGAGAATGATCAAAATTGACCGAAAATTGCCATTTAGGAAAACTAGGTACTATATACAATGAATTGAGTTCATAACCAACAAATACTCTTTATTTGGTAACCTGAGATATTAGGTAAGTTTCGAGCAACAAACTCCCTGCTTTGAACTCTCTCCAAAGAGATTGACCGAAAATTACCGTATGAGAAAATAAGGTGCTAGATACAACGAAATGAGTTCTAGACCAACAAGTACTCTTTATTTGGTACCTTGAGATATTAGGTAAGTTTCGGGCAACAAACTCCCTGTTTTGAACTCTCTCCAAAGAGAATGACAAAAATTAACCGAAAATTGCGAATTGGGAAAACTAGGTGCTTGATACGACGAATTGAGTTCTAGACCGATAAATACTTTTTATTTGGTACCTTGAGATATTAGGTAAGTTTCGGATAGCAAACACGTTGTTTTAAACTCTCTCCAAAAAGAATGACCAAAATTGACCGAAAATTGCCATTTGGGAAACTAGGTGCTAGATAAAACAAATTTAGTTCTATACCAACAAATGCTCCTTATTTGGTACCTTAAGATATTGGGTGATACGAACCTCGCCAACTTGTGAAGAAATCCGAAACAAGGATGATGCCTAGGACCGTTCTACAATCAGATTCGGATGGGAAACCACGACCCAACACCTATAAAGAGATGTGAACCTTAGTATAAGGGAAGACGCCAAAGTCAAGGATGAAAAACTTGATTGATAAGTCAAGGGATGAACGCCACAGAGAAATCTGATAGGTTCGAATAAGTTCTTAAAGAACCAAAGAGAAATTACTCTCAATTTTAATGAATTGTAATCTTCCATTATTGAATAAAAAGTATACAATATATATAGGAAAAGCCACGAAAATTGGCTACTCTAAAACCCCTAAGAAGCTTCCCAAAATAAGAAAAGGAAACTAAAATAACCTAATTCAATTCTGAAAATTGACTTCCTACAGTTATCCTAAAACGCACGTAACTCACAATAAAAAAGGAAAGTTTCTTAATTGGCATGCAAGCCTTACTACTCAATAATAAAACTTAATAAATAAATAAGAAAGATAATTTATTTAATTGCTACCGGCCGTTCTCCTTTATGAGTCAAAATCGACTAAGTTACCCAAATTAGGAAACTAGCTTGTAATTCACGCACCCTTGAGCAATCCTCTTTTGAGAGTCTTCTCTAGATTATTCTAAAGCTTGAATAATGGAAATCCAACCTTGTGGACCATGTATAACATCATCCTTGTGCCTCCAAGAATTCAACTCAGCCCAATTGCTTTAAATTAGCCCAATTAATGCAGTTTTTAATCTCTTAGCACGTGCTCCTGCAACTGGACCAATGGAAACTTGAATAGGATCCACATTCCAAGCTCTTGTGCTTGCCATGTCCTCATCATTCCCCTCCTCTTGAAAAGGATTTGTCCTCAAATAATCACCTTGTTTGTATCAAATGGCGTAAGGAAACGTCTCAATGAATTTCACCCATCGTGCATGCGTCTTATTCACGAACCTCCGGTAAAAACTCGGAAGTCCATGAAAACTTGGCCATTCTTGCATAGAACGAATCTTTTCTTCATCAACCTGCCTTTGTAGTTTCTTTATCTCCTCCGGATTACTCCTATAGGCTGGTCGGTTTGTAATGTTAGCACTGGGCACAAAGTCAATTTGATGCTCAATTTCTAGGAGAGGTAGTAACCCACTAGGAATTTCATCGGAGAAAACATCTTCAAATTCCTGTAAGAGAGAAACAACGAAACTAGACAAAGTGTCAAGTTGGTTAGTATTTAAACATTTCCCTTTGTACAAAAGTACAATCATTTGCTGATTTGAAAATATCGCTCTCTGAATTTCTTTGGCTTTTGCATAAAAATTTATTTGTTCTCTCTTTATTTTTCTCTCAATGACCGAATCTATAATTGCCTTTTCTCTCTTTTTTTCTTCGGCCTATCTTTCTATTTCACTCTTTCTCTTTTGTTGACTCTCTTTTTGCAATCTCACTTGATCTTCATGAACTTCTTTTGGCGTCAAAGGAACTAGAGTGATTGTCCTTTAATTAAGTACAAACGAGTACTTGTTGGTGAAGCCATCGTGTTTGACACGCCTATCAAATTGCCATGGTCGACCTAGTAATAAGTGCCCTGCTTGCATCGGAACCACATCGCACAAAACTTCATATTCATATTCATATTTTCCGATACGAAAAGAAACTAACACTTGTTTATTCACCTTTAGTTCACCACTATTGTTTAACCACTGCAACTTGTAAGGCCGGGGATGCTTCATGGTTGGCAACCCTAATTTCTCCTCCATGGTAGTGCTAGCAACGTTAGTAAAACTACCACCATCAATAATCACACTACATACCTTGTTTTGAACGTGGCATCTAGTATGACAGATGTATTCTCGTTGCACCTCTTCTTCTTCTATGGCTTGCGCACTAAGAGCTCTTCTCGCCACCAACAAATCTCCCTGGGTAGGGTATTCCTCTTTATCGACATCTTCCAATGGTGGCATAGAGTTAGTGTCATCTTTATCATCGGTCTCGATATCACCGTCATCTCCTAACACCATAACTCTTTTGTTTGGACATTGACTAGCTATGTGACCCCTGCCTTGGTATTTAAAACATTTGATATCACGATTCCTAGAAGTAGATGAATCGGATCTACCTTGATTTCCATGGCTGGTCACCTCTTGCTTTTGCTCAGTTTTTGTCTTCGCCGTTGGTTGCCTCTTATCCTTCTTTCACTGATTCGATTTCCAAGTAGATGTTCTTGGATTTTGGCTTGGACGTGTGCTGCTGCCCCTCCTTATAAGTTGGTGCTCAATGTTTATTGCCATGTGTACCATATCTTCCAACTCCACATAATGTTGCAGTTCCACCACATTAGCAATTTCTCGATTCAAACCAACTAAGAATCTGGACATTGTAGCCTCCTGGTCCTCCTCTATATTCGCTCGAATCATAGCAACTTCTGTAATGCACTCACTTATCCACACACTACTAGTAGAAATTATTAACTCTCTAATTACAGGGTGTTACGTTTGGAAAATAATCCTGTAATTGTTTTTCCAAAAATGCAGGCCAATTTGAACTTTTTTGTTTTCTTTAAAGCTCTACGGATATATAGCTTTACTTACAAATATAACATGGATCAGTATATACGTATATTACAAAATAAGGTACCAAAAGAGACGAACTAAAAATAACTCCACCAAGAGACTACAAAATGTCCCAAA
>JXTC01000037.1:242743-268061 GCA_002914845.1 Trema orientale
TTATTTTGTTTGTATATGGTGTTAGTTAGGTTATTTGGTAAACATAACAAGTTTAGTGTAAGATTGACTATCTCTTTGTATTTAGATACTTATCTTGTATTGTCTTATTTGTGGTTACACATTAAACAAGTGAGTTATTAAAATAAAAATAAAAATATAAAAAAATAAAATAATTATCAACCAACTTTCTTTTAGTCGGTAAGCTCGAAAGTAATATCAAGAAAGTCACTACTTTACAGTTCTTTCTTGTATTCTCTCTCTTGTGCATATCTTCTTCAATGTCTATTAAAACTAAGATATAATCCTACCTTGATTTTGGAGAAAGTTAGCATAATATTCTCTTGAACTTTTCACAACGTGCAAGGTAATCTTTTAACAATTATACTTTTATTGGTTGTTAACTAATGTTCAATACTTTATTTACTTGGTTCTTTTCGTTGGTTTATATATAGAGTGTGCTGATTATTTTATGTAAGGGGTGGGATGTTATTTTAGGATATTGTAATTTGCTCCATAGTTTGGGCTTCATTCCTAAGCTAAAAGCCTTGTCATTGAGAGGTTTGATACAGTGACTTTGATTTTTTTGAAAAGAAGGTCAAACGTAGTTGTTTTAATTGTAATTCTTTATTTTAAATTTTGTGACTATAAGCTTAATTTTATAAGCATTAATTAATGACTATATATTTATACGATTGGGCCAGGATACATGGATTACAACTTTGTATATTTTAGTCCTAAAATATAGTTGAGTTTTGTTATGACTCTTATTTGAGTGTTGTTAGAAATTAATGCAATCTTATCTGGTTAGAGCAAGAAAGTTTAATAATTCTAATTGAGTTATTAAAAGACTTTTCTTTATCGGATAAACCTTATTTCTTCCTTCGTTGTTTGTCGTGTGATAGTAATGCAAATGAAACATTGATACAACTATTTTAAACTTGTGGAATATTATATGGTTGTATATAGGGTGGTTGGTTTTTACTGAAAAGCTTCCTATTTAGTACTCTGCTTTCCTAATCTTAGAAACAAATTGGAATTTGCGTATAAATTGGTGAATCTAAAGCCAAATAATTGTTTATAATTGTAATCTAAAACTGCAAGTATCATTATTAAGTGAATCTGTTACTTGAAAATAGATAAGAACATGTCAATTGTATCTTGAGCAAAGAGTATTTCACTGGCAAAGTCTTGGAAAGCTTAGAGGTAAGGTAAGTAAACTACTCAACTGCAACACAAGAATTACGTGCTATATGGATGTTTATTATTATTATTTTTTTTATGCTTTGCACTTTGGTTATGAGCATGAACATCGGCATTTCGGCTTCAGTATACATGCTTGGCATTTCTAATGTGGTATTATCATATACATCATGAGGCCATGCATGTTTTACAGAGAGGTCTAAGTTAGGGGACAGGTTTCCCAAAATGTCGTAGCAATAATGTCCAAGGCCATGTTTATCACAGAAAAGTTAAGACCAGGTAACCTTCAGAAGATTTTGTGTCACTGTTACAGGGAAGCGGGATAAATATTTACAGTTTGGAGTGGCAGCCCCAGGAAAGGGGCAAGTCTGACGGGATTAGTCAGAAGGTTTGCCACGATGTTCCTCCTCCAAGTTATATAATAGACTAAACTACAGTCTCGGACCACCTTATCTCTTGAGCTCGACGGGGTAACGATGGAATAAGGTTAGTAATGAGCCCCACTGTAGTGGGAGCCGGCCGGAGGAGAGCCCATGGGATATTATCAGTTCGGAAAGCCCTGCAGGCGTAGTGCTGAACCGGACAGTGTACACAAGACAGGGGGAGCAGAATGAAAAATATTTATACCAAACGTTTAAGCGAGCATGATCATGCATTTAATACATGTCATTGAGAAACATGTCATACATTACTTTACTTACTGAGCTATAGCTCATTAAAGTCTTGTGTTGCAGGTAATGACTGAGGTGATTAGATGAGCTTGTGGGCTAGAGTAGAGGACCAACCTCGGTGCTGTACATATGGATATTTTGACCATATGTGGGGGCCCAGTTTGTGTATTTTGGGACATTTTGTAGTCTCTTAGTGGAGTTATTTTTAGTTCGTCTCTTTTGGTACCTTATTTTGTAATATACGTATATACTGATCCATGTTATGTTTGTAAGTAAAGCTATATATCCATAGAGCTTTAAAGAAAAAAAAAAAAAGTTCAAATTGGCCCGTATTTTTGGAAAGATAATTACAGGATTATTTTCCAAATGTAACGCCCTGTAATTAGAGAGTTAATAATTTCTACTAGTAGTGTGTGGATAAGTGAGGGCGTTACAAAGTTGGTATCAGAGCGGAGGTTTAAATCGTTTCTGTAGACTGTTCATATGTACATATCGAGGAAGGGAATCTCTCAGCTCACAAGTAAGTATTTATGTGCATTAGTTTATACTTCTTGTTGCATGCTTCATGTTTANGACAGGGGGAGCAGAATGGAAAATATTTATACCAAACGTTTAAGCGAGCATGATCATGCATTTAATACATGTCATTGAGAAACATGTCATACATTACTTTACTTACTGAGCTATAGCTCATTAAAGTCTTGTGTTGCAGGTAATGACTGAGGTGATTAGATGAGCTTGTGGGCTAGAATAGAGGACCAACCTCGGTGCTGTACATATGGATATTTTGACCACATGTGGGGGCCCAGTTTGTGTATTTTGGGACATTTTGTAGTCTCTTAGTGGAGTTATTTTTAGTTCATCTCTTTTGGTACCTTATTTTGTAATATACGTATATACTGATCCATGTTATGTTTGTAAGTAAAGCTATATATCCGTAGAGCTTTAAAGAAAAAAAAAAGTTCAAATTGGCCCGTATTTTTGGAAAAATAATTACAGGATTATTTTCCAAACGTAACGCCCTGTAATTAGAGAGTTAATAATTTCTACTAGTAGTGCGTGGATAAGTGAGGGCGTTACAACGTCAGTTGTACCTTGAGCAAAGAGCATTTCACAGAAAGAACATATAAAACCTCAGAGACAAGGTAAGTAACGTCACACCTGCAATGTAAGAAATTCTGTGTTTCTATGAATCTGTGAAATATGTGGATATGGAATTTGTGGATATGTGTACATATGCATTTATCATTCATCTTTGCATGAAGCATAAACATGTGGTGTATTTATATTACCTGACGAGTATTGGTGAATAGGGTGTGGCGGGCCAGCGCCCAAATGTGTGATATGGTTCCTTCGGGAACACTCTGGTCCTTTCGAGGACGCTATGGTTCCTTCGGGAACACTCTGACGGCGGTATGGGGTGGACCTCTGCTGTACACAGAGGGGATTTTCTGGGGCTCGAGACCTCCATACAGCTCATGATATGTTATATGTTCTCTGAGTGGCTCAGTATGGATTCACGGTCTTGTCAGGCAATACAATATACACAAGGATCCCAATCATATGATTATCTGTTCTCTGTCATGTGCACACTGCATTTTCATACGTTACTTACTGAGTTTTATACTCACAAATATTCTTACATTGCAGAGGGTACTGATGCTATGTGAGTTAGAGGAGGAGCGCCGACTTTCTGACCGCGGCTTGTGTATATGAGCATTTTGACGCTGTGGTTTTCTAACTGAGAATTTTGTATCTGCTTTGAGTGGGTGTATATTATGTATATTTTATGAGAGGCCCACTTTAACAGGATGTATATATGTATGCATCAGAGTATGTATAATTATGAGTGGAGGTTTTTTTCTTTTTCTTCCAGAAAGCTTAAAAGTTTTAAATTTTCACGATTTTATCAGTTCCAAGTCCAGTAGCGTCTCCCGATCTCACTAAATATTAATACAAATATCCTTACATACATATGTGGGATGTAGCGGATGTTACACTCCCAAATCACACAAAGCCTTACCGAAGAAATGATCACCAATAGTACAAGAAATGTTGAAACTTCCTAGATCCTCAAGCTTATGAGGGAGCTTGTTTTGAAGAATGGCACTGCACTCCTCCATAAGAGCGACGGTCTCATATTCCCACAATCTTCTTTTCTTGGAAAGGATCTCCTTCATGAACTTAAGATAGCTCGGCATTTGTTCAAGTGCCTTGGCAAAGGGAATATTGATATGTAGCTACTTAAACACTTCCAAGAACTTGGAAAATTATTGGTCAAGCTTCTTCTTTTGAAATCATTTCGGGAACAGTAATAGTGGATTGTATAGGCATGGCTTTGATAGTGATGTTGAGAAACTCCCAGTGCTCACTTCTTCAACTGGCTTCGCTACATCATTTTCTTTGGCTTGCTCTTCCTCAATAACTTCTTCAACCAGTGGCTTCGAAGGGGAAGTGCGCTTCTCAACAGTCTTCAATAACTCTTTCCAACTTCTCAATGTAATAGCATTACAATGTTCCTTACCTTCATTTCTTGGATTCACTTCATTATTAGTAGGTAATGCTTCTTGAGGCCGGTTGGTCATAGCGTTGGCCAATTGGCCAAGTTGTGTCTCCAAGGTTCTCATGGTGGCTACTTGATTCTGAAGAGTGACTTCATTCTTTGCGATGTATTGCATGAGTATCTCCTCCATAGATGACTTCTTCTCTTGTGGTGGTTGCCCTTGAGTCTGAAAGCCTTGATGTTGCATTGATCTTGTATTAGAATTCTGCCCTTATTCACTCTGGTTACTCCAAGAGAAATTTGGATGATTTCTCCATCCCGGATTATAGAAGTTGGAGTAAAGATTGTTGCGTTGATCCTGGTTATGGTTCCTCACAAAGTGAGCTGACTCTATACTCAAAAAGCAATAAGAGCTCAAGTAGTTACCACCATATTGCTCACAAGCTCCAGTTGAGCTTTGTATAGCATGTATTCCATGGAATGCCATAGGATCAAGTTTCTTGGTTATTGACTCCAAGTTCTTGGTCAGTACACTAACCTAAGTTGTCAATAAAGAGATAACTTCTAACTCGTTGATACTAGCAGCTCTCCCTGGATTAACACGTTCGACAGGCCATTGGTAGTTGTTTGCCGCCATTTCCTCCAATAACTCATAAGAATCATCCGTTGATTTACCTATCAATGCACCACCAGCTGCTGCATTTACAATGGTCCTTAAATGACCCATCAACCTGTTATAGAACATTTGAACAAGAAGACACTTGGGTATCCCATGGTGTGGACACTTCCTTATCAACTCTTTATAGCGCTCCCAAGCCTCGTACAAGGATTTATAGTCAAATTACACAAAAGAAGTGATGTCGTTCCTCAACTTAGCAGTCTTGGCTGAAGGGAAGAACTTGGCAAGAAATTTCTGAGTTAAGTCATCCCAAGTAGTGATTGATTCCGAAGGTAAGGCATTCAACCAACCCTTAGCCTTGTCCCTCAATGAGAATATGAACAACCTCAAGCGAATGGTATCCTCACTAACTCCGTTGTGCTTGAAAGTGTCGCATATCTCCAGAAAGTTCATGATGCGTTGGTTAGGATCATCACTAGGCAAACCACCGAATTGACACATGGTTTGCACCATCTGAATGATTGCCGGCTTCAACTCAAAGTTGCTTGAATTGATAGATGGTCTTCTAATGCTAGGACCAAACCTATCAATAACAGGAATCACAAAGTCCGTCAAAGTTCTAGCATTGTCTTGGTCTTCCATAGCTACTTGAGGGTTGACTTCTTGATTCCTCTATCTTTGAATTTCTTTCAAGGTACGCTCAATCTCAGGATCAAATAGTAGGAATTCCATACTCCTTGTGCATCTTATATAGTGAAATTAAGCACCAGAGATTCACAATAAGAACACAAAAGTTTTAATTAAATAGAAACTAATAGATATTAGTATTAACAAATAGCCAAAAACTTGTTGGGCTATTTCTAATACACAAACCGCAAGTATACCGGTCGCAACAAGTAATATAGTAAGGAAGAGAGTGTCGATCCCACGAAGAGTACTTGATTCACAATTGGTAACTACTAACTGAAACTAGCTTCAAATTTATCTAAACAACAATAAATGATGGTTTTGAGCAAGAATTAAAATGTAAATAACAATGTAAAATACAAGATGGAAATAAAAATTAAGCAACCAAAATAGTTCTTAAAGTAATAGTAAGGAACCTAGGGATGCAATCTACCCTCTAACTCCTCCAACTATTAGTTTTCCTCATAATATAATTATCCATTTAGAGTTGACAACTGAGAATCTTAATGCATTTACAAACTCTTTTCTAAGACATAAGTGAAAATATCTAGACAAGCTAATATGTTACTCCTAACATAAATTAACTAGATTCATTAAGTTTGGTAATTCTCATATAACGGTTGCATAAGTCACATAGGTATATTCTTATCCTATGCAAACTCACCCTACACTAGGCAATCTTGTGATGTTCTATCTATGTCCAAACCTAAATTCCCCTTCTCAAGTTCATATAAGTTTTACAACACAACTCTATTTAGTGGCCAAGTAAATAGATGCAGTAAGCTCAAGATAGAACAATCAACTCAACAATAGATATCAAGAATAATTGAGGAAAACCAAATAGTTGAATTATATTAGAGATTCAATTACCTACCTAGAAATGGAGTTTAGCTCATATTCATACACAATGAATAACAACAAATATAACAAGACTGATACATATTCAATTGCATGAATAGAAGAGAAAAACAAGAGCAAGAGGAAAGAAAAAACTCTTTTGAAGCTTCAAATTTGATTTCTCCTTCTTCAATCCTCTCCTAGTGTTGTTTTCTCCCTTAAAATGGCTTCAGAATCCTTTGGCTGCTAAGGTTTTCGTCCTCTTCTTCAAATGAGAGAAAGAGAGTTAAATAGAGGAACTCACGAGTGAAATCCGGGTTTTCTGTGGTCTATTCTGCACTTTTTGGCGCTGTAGTGCCAAAACTAAAAGAACCATGGTGCTGTAGCACCAAATGGTGGCGCTGCGGCGCCATGAGGCTGAGGGTACGGTGCCATAAGTTGGTGCCGTGGCGCCACAAACTTGGGGCTGTGGCACCACAGCGCCATGGAAGTGGAGCTGTAGCCCCATGGAATTGTGGTGCCACAACGCCATGGAAGTAGAGCTGTAGCCCCATGGAATTGGGGCTGCAATGCCAACTTCTCTGTGATGCTGTGGTACCGAATTAACTTCTAATCTTCACTCTGAAAGCTCTATCACCGATCTTCTCTTGTTACTGTGCGAGTTTGTCACTTCAACGTCTAGATTTATCTCTAATTTAACTCTAAAAAATAACATTCTTTGGTCAACGATATCTCTTCTAAAATATGCATCAAAAACAGCAAAACAAGTAAAAAGAGCTCAAAGACAAGTAAATCTTAAGCTCAAAAAAGATAGTAAAGATAAGTGCAAAATACATTTATCATCAAATCGTGTCCAAAACGGGTCCAAGGAGCAATCCTAAATCTGGTCATTTATCTACTAATTGTTTAGAAAATTGTTGCAGGCAGATTACAACTTTTGTGGAAAGATTTTGATTTTGTTATTAATTCTTTCCTTATTTTATTTCTGCATTCACACTGCTATAGACAATCAAAGGGGCTGAAATTTACCTATTAAAACTCTGCTACTCCAAGGAATTTTGTATGCACTTCATTGAGAAAAATATTCTTAGAGAGAGCATTTATTTATAAGGCATAGAATATGTTCTATTGTCATTGTGAGATTTAGAGAGCTTTAGAGTTTTCTAGGTTTTTCGTTGAGTGCAACTTATTTTTCGGGAGGAAGAATAATACGTCTTCGGGAGGAGATAGATCCGGACCAGTGAAAGGAATTCATTTGTGAAAGATCAATAACATGAGGGGAGCTCGATAAACAAGATTAGCAAAGTCATTACAACATATTGCGGCAATTGAAAATAGAGAGTCTTTTATTATATTAGTCAATTGGTGTTTGTAATTCTTATACTTTACTAAATTGTTTAATCTACTGACATGGCCTCGTAGAGTAAGAGAGGTCCAAACCATATTAAAAACGTCTTATGTTCTCTTTTTATTTTCTTGTTCTTGTCGCAATATATACACTCGTTGTTGCAATAACTTTTCATACACAACATAATTAATTAATTATTAATTTAATCAATTGATTATTTATTTAGTAATACCTATAACAGAAGTTTCACAAACTCTTCAGCTTGTTGGAATTCCCAGGTTTTAAAAGGTAAAACCATATATTATTTCTCGACCAAATTATAGAATCTGAAGGAAATCCTCAGCGTTTACCTCATAGTTCTTCGAGTAGATTTTGTGCCGCTTAATGTAAAATACAATTACAGCCATTGTGATAATTGAAGATCAGTATTTCTTTTCTCTTAAAAAGATCAGCATTTTAATGATGGGATTCGTTTATGCCACTTTTATTATATGCCAATTAAAGCTAACAACAAACAATGTCCCAACTCTGAATTCGCGTCTTCAAATGAACACATCAATTTTTGTACGTGGCTCTAATAATCCCAAATTTCAAAATTTCTAATTCTTAATATTAAAGTCTCTCATCTAATTTCCTCTGTATCCCTCTTCTAAGAAGATAAAATGAACCAATTTTTCATGTATAACTGTTGTGGAATTTATTCAAACGCAAGTGCACGTCACCGAATAAGTAATATACTATAAACAGAGTATCGTCCCACAGAGACTTGTATTACCAATTACCGAATTATATTAAGTCTAAATTTTATTTGAACAATCGTAAATGTGACAATTGAAAAGAAATAAAACAAAAGAAATCAAATAAATAAATTCAAGCTTATAAATAACTCAAGAAGACTTCCAATGATTAAAAACCTAGGGTTTCGATTTCACCTAAATTAATCCGTCTAAATTATTCAATCCAATCAATTAATATTCATTCCCTATGCTAACAGCGAATTTCTCTAATTTATCTATCAATCTCTCTTGAGAATTAATAAGCATGTTTTAATAGACAAGTTCCACATCTCTGTGTAAACTATGAATATACCAAAACTCATTAAGCACAAGAAATTTATAATACTGCACAAACCTCATAGATATCTCTATCTTATGACAATCCCATATTATATTAATCAAGACAAATTCAATCCTCCCTTCTCAGATCTTGGATTAAACCTCTAATCTCATGCAAAAGTTGGCCAAAGCCTCACAAGCATTAAGCATAGACTAATTAGCATAGAATGGGTAATAAACATAAAATTTAATTGGAATTGAAATAATTCAAGACATCATAATCTGGCTACATCATAACCCTGGGAAATAAAATTAGTTCATGATAAAGAGAAAACAAACTCTAAACATGGTTCTAGACATAGAAAAGAAAGAACAAAGAAGAGTAAAAAAAACTAGAAGTCGAATCAATGGCGTTCCGTCTCTGGGTTGCCAATCGCTCTGCCTTCAATCCTTCACTTTCGCTTTCTCTCTTGTTTTCTGAGTTGTTTTTGGCTTTTCCCCTCCCCAAATAAGTCTAGAAAAGACCTATTTATAAGCTAGGAGGCGGCCAGCACAAAAACTAGGTCAAAAGGCATCTAAAAATGATTTTAAGAAAATTTCCCGCAGAGTGGCACCGGGGCGCCGGTTATGTGGTGCCGGGGCGCCACTCTTGCTGTCCACCTCTTCTTTTTGGGCCTGAAGTAGCACCGGAGCACCCGTAACATGGCGCCGGGGCGCCAATTTCTCTGGAACTTTTTCCCTCTTTCAAATTTCACTCCTTTTGAACCTCCAAAGTGCTCTAGTGCTAAAGACAAGTGTTAAGGTGCTATCTTCTTTGCTCAACTCGCCATAAATCATGCCATTTTCACCATGCGTACCAAAAGTATCTAACCTACAAAATAAAACAGCGAAAAACACAATAAAATTCCTAAAAACCTCGAGAATCTACCAAATGTCAAGCTTAATTGATATCTAATTCGTGAGTAAATCTCACTCATCAAATACTCCCAAACTTAACATTTTGCTCGTCCTCGAGTAAAACAAACATAAAAGAAGAAATAAATAAAACACCTAAAAACTAAACTTGAATATTGATTCTATTTAGAATGTAAACAGGCCTCAAAGATTGCACATAATCATTAACTTAAGAAAAACTTCAAAACATCAACAACATCTAGAATTACAATTCCAACATTAGCTTCACTTCTCTTTTGATCCTTTATGTGTGTGTATGTATAGCCAATGATATCTAACCACTCGTAACTCAGATCAGTTTATGCAAACAAGTGAATTAAGATTGATCTCTAGGTAAGCATTTTATTTTCAAACTTCATATGCTTATTTTTGTAACCGTTCTCCACTAATGTAGACTAACACAAACCAAAGATCAATAGGACCTCATTAAGCTTGTAATGTATGGCTAAGGTGAGGGTAGGATAAGAATGAATATTTTAAGCTCAGTTCATACTCACACCATAAGCATACACCTTCCTCTAAAACCGTTGTGAAGCTCAACTTTCCCACTAGCACTCCCTAACTTATTTTTAAACTTTCTCTTGTCAACACTTTCTTTGACAGACCCCCTTTTTTTTTTCTCTCTTTCTTTTTTTTTTCCCCTAAATTTGCGTTACTGCACCCCCAAACTTATTTCTTGATATATGAACTAAGGGTGTAACATAAATTTTTTTCTTTTTTTTTTCTCTTTTTTTTTTCTGTTCTCAACTCCACCCATCCTCTCATATATAACATAGCTCATCATAAATTCCAAATCTAGAACATGCTTATGGTAAGAAAGGTTATAGAGATAAAATTAATGACTAGGCTAAGAATGTAGTTAACAAAGAAAAGTTATATTAGGCTCAAAAAGGGTGACTAGAGATAAAATATGCAATAGTAGGCTCGAAAGGCTCAAACGGTCCAAAAATGGCCTAAATCATTTCTTTAGTTAGGTGTAGTCTAGGATTTCGCCTTAAACAGTTTCCAACCAAGTTCTAGAATTTGTTGAAATCTTAAGATATACTTAATTCACATAAAATTTCTCTAAGTTTCTAAATAGCTAAACATGCATGGCTATGTGCTCAAATGTGTGAAAAGATCGCAAGTAAAGTAAAATTAACATTAAAATCAAGCACACAGACTAAGTCAACATTTATCGTTTTCCAAAAACTATGTTCATCTCAACCTTAATCTTATCATCGGCCCAAACCTATTGAACTAATCAAATCAATACTCAATTTTTTTTTTTTTAAATTATAAACTCCCTACCCCCAAACTTAAAATTAACATTGTCTTCAATGTTAAAAATAAAAAAGAAGGTAAAGAAAACTCCCTTAGATTGTTACACGAAGATGGAAACTTCTTGTTGATCATTGAAGTCTATGTTGATGACCCCCAAACTTGTGCAAGAACCTAAGTCACATAAAACAAATAAAACATAACAAAAGAAAAGAAAACTAAAATTAAAAATAAAAATAACTAAAAATAATTAAACAAAATAAAAAGAGTAGAAACATGGGTTGCCTCCCAAGAAGCGCTTGATTTATAGTCTTCAGCCAGACTTTTCAACATCATATTCAATCAGAATTGTCAAGATAAATAGAGATCTTGAGCCAGTCTTGATCAACCTCCATTTGGTTCTTCAGGAAATTCTTGTTCTCTTTCTCATGATACCCATCTTCTCTTGATAAGGCTTGAGTTTAGGAAGCTTGCTATTAAGTGACATCGATATACTCCTTCTATGTGCCTCAATTTCTGGCTTACACGAATCAAACTTAACCAACTCAAAATAACCAATACAATTATCAAGAGGTCTGCCCAGATGCTTACTCTTGCTGCTCTTGGTCATTCTCCTTTCCACAATGTCAACTCGAAAGCAATTATCAAATTCACATGGATGTTTCGTTGATTTAAACACGTTGAAAGTGACCTCCTCATTTTGAACTCTTAACCGCAGCTCACCTCTTTGCACATCTATCAGTGCTCGCCCAGTCCCTAAAAATGGCCTCCCAAGTATGATAGGAATATCTTTATCTTCCTCCATATCAAGCACTATAAAATCAGCAGGGAATATAAACTTATCAACTTTAATGAGAACATCTTTGATGATTCCCCTAGGGTGCTTGAATGACCGGTCTGCCAGCTGAAGTGACACTGTAGTTGGCCTCCCCTCTCCCAAACCTAGCTTTTTATATACAGAAAGAGGCATTAGATTTATGCTCGCTCCCAAGTCACATAATGAATTTTCAAAAACAAAGTTGCCAATTGAACAAGGAATTGTGAAACTCCTTGGGTCTTTAAGCTTTAGGGGCAACTTCTTTTGCAAGATAGCACTGCACTCCTCAGTAAGTGCAATTGTTTCATACTCCTCCAATTTCCTCTTATTCGACAAGATAGCCTTCATAAATTTGACATAGCTTGGAATTTGGGCAAGGGCATCTGCGAATGGGATGTTAATGTGCAGTTTCTTAAATACCTCTAGGAATTTAGAAAACTGCTTATCAAGCTTGCTTTTCTGGAGACGTTGAGGGTATGGAACACTTTGCATAGGCTCACTCAGAGGACTCGATTCTTTGGTTGCCACTTCATCTTTTTTCTCCACCAGCGTCGCTGGGGTTGTTGCCTCTTGATCAAACTTGAGAGATTTCTCGGCTCTCAGTGGAACTTCTAACTCCTTCCTACTCCTTAGCATGATTGCATTACATTGCTCTTTGGGATTTACTTCAGTCATGCTCGGCAAATTTCCTTGTGGTCTCTCAGCAAGAATGTTGGCCAACTGACCAACCTGGAGCTCTAGGTTTCGAATTGCAGCACCTTGAACTTGAAGGCTAGTCTTTGTCTCAGTCATAAACTAATTAGTGTTGTTGGTTAGCTGCAATAACGCTTCCTCTAAATTAGATTTCTTCTCTTGAGGCTGAAAACTAGGAGGTTGCATAGAAAGACCAGATTGAGAAGGTCTCAGTGCAGTAGCTTGATTGTTCCAGGAGAAGTTGGGATGATTCCTCTAACCAGGGTTGTATGTATCACTATATGGATTGTTATTCTGGTGGTTGAAGTTCGAAACATACTGTGCTTGCTCCACTTGAGAATGTGAGAAAAGATTTCCCACTTGACAATGGCCACTGGTATGGGCTCCTTGACAGAATTCACAAGATGGTAGAGGTGGAGTCTGAATGGAGTTAACTATCATTCCAGATTGTTGTAGTTGTTTAGTAAGAGAGGCTACTTGGTCAGACAAAGCAGACACCGCATCTAACTCATATACACCAGCAGCTTTCTTTGGCACATTTCGCTCATTAAGCAATTGATAATTATTCATAGCCATTTCTTCTAGTAACTCATATGCCTCATCTTGTGTTTTTCCCATGAAGACACCTCCTGCTGCAGCATCAATCAGAGTCCTTGTTGCACTACCCAGCCTGTTATAGAAATTTTGAACTTGCATCCACTTGGGCAGTCCATGATGAGGACATCTCCACAGTAAGTCCTTGTAGCGCTCCCATGTATCATAGAGTGTTTCCCCTTCATACTGGAAAAAATTAGAAATTTTCATTCGCATTTTTGCAGTTTTTGCTGGACGAAAGAATTTCGCAAGGAACTTCTGGGCAAGATCGTCCCAACTAGTGATTGAATTAGCAGGCAAGGAATTCAACCAGTTTTTGGCGCGGTCTCTCAATGAAAAAGGAAACAACCTCAAGCGAATGGCATCATCACTAACGCCATTGAACTTGAAGGTATCGCAAATCTCCAGGAAATTAGCTATGTGGGCATTAGGATCATCAGTTGGTAACCCACTAAACTGCACTGAGGTCTGAATCATTTGCAAGGTAGCTGGCTTGATCTCAAAGTTATTAGCTTGAATAGTCAGCTTCCTTATTACAGATGGGATTCCAGTCACCAAAAGGAGTGCAAAATCCCTAAGGGCTCTGTTATTATCATTTCTTTCTCCGTCATTAGCCATAGCTTCTTGTGTTTTCCTCAGAATTTCACTCCTTTCTTCCCTTTTCTCCTTACGATTTGCTCTGCAAGTTCGTTCGATTTCAGGATCTAAAGAAAGTAGTTCGCAACTCTTAGACCTCCGCATAAACCACAATTAACGCCTAAGAATAAAAACAATAAAATAAAATAAATAAAAATAAGAATTCAAATTAAAATTAGAAGTAATTGTCAACGATATTGGCAATAAAACAAGTATCCGGCAACGGCTCTAAAAACTTGTTGTGGAATTTATTCAAACGCAAGTGCATGTCACCGAATAAGTAATATAGTGTAAATAGAGTATCGTCCCACAGAGACTTGTATCGCCAATTACCGAATTATACTAAGTCTAAATTTTATTTGAACAATCGTAAATGTGACAATTGAAAAGAAATAAAACAAAAAAAATCAAATAAATATATTCAAGCTTATAAATAACTCAAGAAAACTTCCAATGATTAAAAACCTAAGGTTTCGATTTCACCTAAATTAATCCGTCTAAATTATTCAATCCAATCAATTAATATTCATTCCCTATGCTAATAGCGAATTTCTCTAATTTATCTATCAATCTCTCTCGAGAATTAATAAGCATGTTTTAATAGACAAGTTCCAACATCTCTGTGTAAACTATGAATCTACCAAAACTCATTAAGCACAAGAAATTTATAATACTACACAAGCCTCATAGATATCTCTATCTTATGACAATCCCATGTTACATTAATCAAGACAAATTCAATCCTCCCTTCTTAGACCTTGGATTAAACCTCTAATCTCATGCAAAAGTTGGCCGAAGCCTCACAAGTATTAAGCATAGACTAATTAGCATAGAATGGGCAATAAACATAAAATTTAATTGGAATTGAAATAATTCAAGACATTATAATCTGGCTACATTGTAGCCCTAGGAAACAAAATTAGTTCATGATAAAGAGAAAACAAACTCTAAACATGGTTCTAGACATAGAAAAGAAAGAACAAAGAAGAGTAGAAAAAAACTAGAAGTCGAATCAATGGCGTTCCGTCTCCGAGTTGCCAATCGCTCCGCCTTTAATCTTTCACTTTCGCTTTCTCTCTTGTTTTCTGAGTTGTTTTTGGCTTTTCCCCTCCCCAGATAAGTCTAGAAAAGACCTATTTATAAGCTAGGAGGCGGCCACCACAAAAAATAGGTCAAAAGGCATCTAAAAATGATTTTAAGAAAATTTCCCGCAGAGTGGCGCTGGGGCGCTGGTTGTGTGGCGCCGGGGCGCCACTCTTGCTGTCCACCTCTTCTTTTTCGAAGTAGTGCCGGAGCGCCCGTAACATGGCGTCGGGGTGCCGATTTCTCTGGAACTTTTTCCCTCTTTCAAATTTCACTTCTTTTGAACACCCAAAGTGTTCTAGTGCCAAAGACAAGTGTTAAGGTGCTATCTTCTTTGCTCAACTCGCCATAAATCATGCCATTTTAACCATGCGTACCAAAAGTATCTAATCTACAAAACAAAATATCGAAAAACACAAATAAAATTCCTAAAAACCTCGAGAATCCACCAAATGTCAAGCTTAATTGATATCTAATTCGTGAGTAAAACTCACTCATCAATAACATACATATTTTTTTCAAATTGGAATGAAAGAGTTTTTGTAACATCCTTTTGCTTGATACTATATGTACAACCGCCTGTTGTGGTTACTTTGAGCTAAGATGAACAAGAAATAATGATACAAAGTCGTCTAATGTCACTCGCGCAGTAGTTGTGTGGTACCATTTTATCAATATCCCAACTTGGTCCCAAAACTCCTTATTTACATATCAGAAACAAGAATATACCAAGACCAATAAGCTAGATGTTGGAATATTTGGTTTGATAATATTGGCCCTTTAAGATTCTAGATTCTCCTTTTCCTCTTTGTTGATCGATACCATGTCACTATTTTTATCATGGGTTTGGTTAGAGATAGATGCGAATTTACAATGGGCCATGGCCACCGAAAGTAGTAAACCATATCAACATCTTCGGCTTTCCTCATTTGGAAACCAAAAGAATAAACAGAGATTTGGCAACAAGAAAAAATTACTATAAAAGGGCTCACAATCCCTCCACCTTTCTACGACAAAGCAATTGGTTTTCTTTCTGAGAGTTCAAGACAGAAAAAGAGAGTTGAGGGAGAAATGGCGGCCACTTCGGACTACGTTGACCTCGCAAAGGTTGGAATTGAAGCCTTTGCTTTGTTGGAAGAGCATCAACGTCAGCTCAAGCATGCAAGAACTCGTCAAGTTCTTCATAATCATAATCATAATTATGGTTATAACAATGGAAGAGAAGTTACTGATTGCAATCAAGCAGCCAAAAAGTATGGGGGTCTTGTGATTGTGGAACATCGTGGGAAGAAGAAGCCTGCACCACAACCCGCTATTTTCAAGCTTTATTGATTTTGAAGTACCTTGCAAGCTTATAACATCACATGTCTGTATGTATAGGCTATAAGAAATGTCATTATGTTACGTCTACTCGTTAATCAGTACTCAGTAGTCTCTCTTTGTAATCTCTCATTTTATGTAAAAGGTTCCACCTCACTACTTTTCTCTATATTTGCTTTTTCTTTTTTTTTTTTCCTTCCTTTTTTACGGATAAAACTATGCTAATAGAGATAGGCTCAGTTTTTGGTTGGAACTACTATATATAAACTAAAGGCGGGTAAACAATAATTTAATCCTACTCTACTTTGTCTGAGATGTTTAAGGGCAATGATGGCAATTGCAGGGAAAATACGATCATGGGAAGAAAGCGCCACATCCAATCTAAATAATATGAAGAGGTGACTCATCATATACTAGACACAATAAATCAACCCTAAAGCATCATCACTTGATTTATAAACTAGGATTAGTGCCGATCAACATCTGTATATATAGAACTTTTGGTTCCATTCACATAAAATTCGGATAATTCATTGCTGAGTTTCTTGCAAGCAGAATGATTCTGCATAATTAATTAGTCTTTTACAATAATGGTTGGAACCGGATTCTCTAACACCATGTCCTGTGCCATAAGCTGCTAGACCTGTTTCCAGAATCAGAGCTACCAGTTGTATGATGAGGTGAACCCCAACTTGAGTCCCTCCCGGAAAATATATTTGGGAAATGCGGTAAATGCTCGCTTCCCCACCCATTAAAACGGCTTGCTGAAGGGTGTTCTGCTTCATGCACACTCCTGTCTGACGAACTTTGGGGAGGAAAGATGAAAAAACCAGTACCATGATCTTGTGGCGGAGCTGTTGGTACCATAGCTGGCAAGCTCCCGTGGCCATCAAATCTCCTGAAACTAGGAGTGGCAGGTGATGGCATGCCATGTGAACCACTGTGGTGTAGGTGATGGTGGAGGGCCTGGATCCTCTCATGAGTTTGAGCAGCGGTGTCCGGAGAATGAGGAACAAATGATGTCACGAATGAGCTCTCCACTCTGGGATCAGACCTATAAAGGGCAGAATACAGGCATATTAAATATTCAAATCTCTGGATCGCTCTAATCAAAGAACGACATTGAATAACCTCAAAAAGAATCGAATTTAATCTCACATTTTTGTGACAAATCATGCCTTTGTTTTGATTACTTTGTTTTGATTACCTTTGTTGAAAATATCTAGACTTCAGCTTCATGTTGAACTCATAAACTCATCACCCTCCACCCCTGTTCTAAATGGGGAGAAGGGAAAATAATGCACAAAGGAATTTGAAGTACTATGCAATTTTTCAAACATGCCTCTCACCATTGTATTCCAAAGTCATATACCCACCACACCGTATAACACAAATTTATAGGGAGTCATATTCTGCAGTCTTGTTTTATTTTTTCGCTATATGGTCTTCATGTGAGCCAAATATCAAAGTGTAATAAAACTCGAGCTGATGTTTCGTATTAAAACGCTGAAGCATTCTTCAAATTTTATGGACAGGGTATCTCAAGATCTTTGTCAAGATTATGTTTGACAAACAGAAATGGCTTAAAAGGAGAATCTGATGGTTTCCTAATATTTTTATTAAATATGCTACATTACAACGCATCTGCACCAAAATAATAAACCTGATATTAACCAGTTCTTCACCAAGCACGGTACAAAGATTGAAAAGAATTTACTTCTTTATCTAAATACCATAAACGAAAATATTAACCTTCTCAAGTCAAGCTTAAACTACTCACCCTTGAACTAGCCGAAAGAGACGTGCTCTAGACCTCACTACACCATTAGATTCACTGTGCATCGACCTAACTGTTACAGATGGATTTGAAGCTGGATTTACACCATTGGCATGGCTGCCGGATGGGGAGAAAGGAGAGTGACGACCCCAACTTTGATACTGGATACTAATGGCCGGAAAAATATGGGGGTAGATCTCGTTCTGTCCTCTCAAGCCATTCCAGGGATTATTTAAGTTAGGATCATCAATGCCATTCATAGATCTTGACGATGCAGGTGGAATTGGCCTGAAGTAAGCAACGTATGAAGGAGGCAGAGATGATGCAGCAATCTGTTCTGCAAACATTGCATGGTGCTCCCGCAGGTCATGATCTGCAATAATGAATTACTTTCTCAAAAATTTGCAAGGGAACCTTAGAAATCTTTGAAAAGGAAAGAAATTAATGATACTTACATGCGGTTGACGGAGATTCCACTTCCCTGAAATACATTAGGCATATAGTATCAACATTTCACAGACAAACAATTAGTACTAATGTAATAATCAGACGGACAACCCAACTTATCATAATACTAACTAACTCATTAAACAAACGTCTGAACAGAAGCTGCATGTTCTGTGTTCTGTGTTCCTACAAACAATCAGTTATGACATTTCCATAGAATTGATTAAAAGCACATCTCAACATAGAAGGAATTATATTAGAAGCATACACTGCTACAGAATGCTAGGTTTAAGAGTTTACAATGTTCAGAAAATTTTAGGCAATAGATAGTGCCAGGTGTGCAAGCAAACATGCATTTGCAACTTAGCATAAAAATATGGTAGAAAAAACTCAAAATAAAATTACACAACAGAAATCATGCTTACTCAAAAGACGAATGTATTTGTGCTGCTTCACCGAATGGACACCATTGAAGTCTAAATGGCTGCAAAGTACAGTTGAAAACCACAAAGCAGCATCAAAAACAAGGAAAAAAATTCCAACCATAAGTACCATCTGCATCTTAACTGTTCGACTCCCCCCCTCCTCCCCTCCCCCCCCCCAATAAAAACGAAAAAAAAAAAGCCCCCTTCCCGTTTAGTTATAAAAATTGAAGTCGTAAACACAATGTAGCAGACCCATCGTATAATTGAACTGTAATCAAATCATTTTATGGCAAGTTGTGCAAGTGGAAAATGTTTGTTTTACAATACTGAATTGTAAAAATACCAAAGTAGGAAGTAGAAGTATTTCTGTTGTACCATATCAGTATAACCCATGTCATAGGGATCCTCATCAAGAATCCAGTCATCCATGCCAAATTCAGGAAATGAGCGGGTGGATCCATTTGCATATAACCACTGACCGTCCTCAACTTTCCGGCAATTTGGACATTGCATCACCCCCTTCGTGTTAAATGCTGAACCAATACAATCTGCATAACATTTAAAATGTACATGCATATATCAGAGCTTCCAAAATGCTTTTAAAATTACCACAAACTTAAAGATCAACCAAAGAAAGATTCAAACCATGTAATGATTGCTTTCATTAAGTAATAAAATTGATGTGAAAAAAATAAGGGAAATCAGAAATCTAAAAGTTAAGGGAGAAAGAACTGAAAATTAAGGACTAGATAAAGTGCGACTTCCAATTCCGTAAAAACAAATCATGACATGCAAAGATTTTATATATTAGAGACTAACCACACACTAAGAATAACTAGTCAACCGATGATAAATCACTTTGAAATGGTGATAAATTTAGGCCATTGTATGTATTTAAACGACAAGGAGAAGTAGTTGTCAAGGGAGTTAAATGTGCAGGCATAAATCAAAGATGCCAAAGCTATCATAGACTAACCACTCTATCAACACATAAAACATACTAAACACTCATCACGTCGGCTTTTGACATTTTGACTGGTAAGAAATCTAGAGCATGGGGTACCTCTAAGATAAGTGGGGAAATTGGTGCGGGACTTCCACTTGAATAGCTACACGATAAAAAAGCATTACATAAAAAGCGAAATTCTGTGACTCCACGGACATCTAAATTGCTAGCGTGGTTTTTGATATCAAAACATGATATTTTTCATTTATTAGTGCCTATTAGTAGCAAATTAGCAATTATAACACCAAGAAACTTCTAAATTAAAAGATAAATCTCCAACTACACAGTGAATTCATATCTTTTTCCTCCTCTTTATGATAATTACCCTAAATGGGTTCCCCCTTTAAGGGTTTTTCTTCCAAGCTCAATTATACACACCTAAACAAAATACATATCTAATTGCAGAAAAATTAAACACAAGATCGTGTCCTTACACCAACAGGAAAGGATAAACATATATATAATAACAACACAGCAAGAAACCAAAGTTAAAAGAGAAAAATCCCAACATCAGATATAATTCCAAAGTCAATTCATATAGTCCAAACAACAATTTCTTTATTTTTTCTTAATTCCATTTGCATTTTTAAGACAAACCCAGAAGCCAAATTGGTCAAAAATCAAAGAAATTTTCCGGACCCGGAAAAAAAAAAAAAGTGCAAGGGGACATTTTTGACAAACCCAGATGGAATTCGTGGCCACATTGCAGCTTAGCCCTTGATCTGCCTCCATTATCCGAAACCAAATCAAGGCAAATCGAGCATGAAACATCCCCAGAAGACGGATGATGATGATGGTGCTGCTCCAAAACACCATTTCCACCGTCCATTTGTTGTTGATGATGATGGCCAGTGTTCTCTTCTGAGCTCACCATACAGCCCCTTTCCTTTCCTTTCCTTTCCTTTCCTCCAATCGAAAACCCAAAACTTACATACAACTCACCCAGAAGAAGAAATCTCTGTCTTTCTCGTCTCCTTCTCTCTCTATCTCTCTCTTCTTTCTCTCTCCGACCTGTCAGTTTACGCGGACCAGACCCTACGTGGACTGTCTTGGAATATTTTTTTAATATAATTAGATTATCCAACTTCTTCTTGTTGGACTATGTTTTTTAACGGCTGAAAGTCCATACAATACGACATCATTGTCACCCAACGACTTGTATTTTAAGTTACCTTAACCAACGTGCTATAATTTGACGTTTTCTTTTGCTTTGAATAAATTGAGGTGGCTTGTTATATAAACTACTGTTTGTTTACATTCAATTTTTTTTTCCCTTCTTTCTCTTATTGACTTGTTATATAAATTTGAATTTAGAAATCAAATCAGGCTAGTGTTTCTTTCATTTAAAGTTTCTATCCTTTCTTTCTTTCCTTTTTTTTGGCTTGAAAGTAAGAACAAAATTTTCCCTGTACCAAAATTGTCCATAAGTTCAGTTTACACTCCATTTAGAGCTAGAATTACATAAATACCCAAAATTATTTGGTATTATTAAATAATCCCCACCTAACAACCACAAACGTTTTACATCTCCTTATTCATGTGGAACAGGAAAAGTACCACTAAGTTTGGTCTTATCACGAAAATAGGACAAGGATGTTCTTTAAAATAAATGAAGATCAATAAAATGGGTTGACCTTCGTAAAATGCGTAAGAGAAACATGGTCACTTATTGAATATCTTACCAAAGGCAAGAGAATTATGTACAAATTTATCCAGAAAAAAAAAATGACATACAGCTTAGCTTAGAACTTTCATTGATGTAGACCATAAGGTGAAGAAAAATGAAAAAAGTTCAAACCTTCCAAGCACCCCAAGAAAAGTGTTGCTAACCACAAAAAGACAAGTATTCGTTCGTGACAGTGAGTCACTAGTGCATGTGGGACCCTTTCGTTGTCTATGTGTAGAGTGACCGAGTACTAACCAAGCTACATGGACATGCTGTCCTTCTAGCTAGTACCAAAAATGTCTAGCTCTATGACTCTAAGATACCACATGCTGCGTTTTAGACCCGTTGCGAAATGCACTCGTATTGTTACCCCACGTCTCCACCACACACAAAGGGTACTATAAAACTCCGTCGTCTATCGAAACCATCAAATTCTTTCACGCGATATTACGATACTGATCCTATTAATAAGCGTGAAAAAAGAAAAAGCTGCACAATATTTCCAATCTTTCCCATCATACACAAATCATTTTCACCAAACTGACAAGGCTTAAACTACCCACTTTACTTCATCTAATTCCGGCACTGCAACGTCTTCCCTCATCAAACTAGCATAGCCCTCACCCACACGTGCGCCGGCACGTGCAAATAGCTCCACAACCGCAGGCAATTTACCATAGTACCTCCTCAAACTATGTTCCAGGGCCTCCTCTCTTTTAAGGTCCTTAACATGCCATACGTACACAGGAGGAACTATATCATCAATTGTTGCCTCCTGCCATGCATGCTGCCCATCCCTCATTTGGTGCTTGAAAGCTTGACAATTCCTTACTCTATGACCTTTAGGCCCAACTTGAACCTCTGAACAATACCCACAAGTTTGGACAGCATACTTCTCCATGAGTTTCAGTCCTCCAGATCGCAGGGTCTCCCATAACTCCATGCCTCGAGTAGCAACGGCTGTGAGAACAACACAACATCATATGAGCAAACCCTTATAGGAAAAGGAATAGTAACGAAAAGTTCTGTGATTTAGTAGACAAATGTCCAATTAATAGTGCATATCTTTCAAACCGTCTTTTGATTCTGATATGATTTTGATTTGACCTAATGTCCAGAATCTTGCACTTTGTAAATATAGTACCACAAAAGCCCCGCAGATGAATGATATGGACAAGAAAATATATCTAGTAAAAGATAACATTAAAAACCACGATGCACTACCGGTAAATATTTTTACCACAGAACCCCAATAGATGAATGATAAGAAAAGTAACATAATCTAGTTGGGAAAAAAAATGAAAACCCAGGTCAAGACACAAGTTCAAGAAAAGGAGGACACAAGTTCGAGGATAGGATAAGTAAAAACAACCGATGGCAGCATTGCAATTCTAATTGTGGATATGTGTGTATCATACTAACTTTTAGCTTGTTTAAAAGGAAAAAGGACAAATAGTTCATAAATCAGAGTTAGCATACCACGTATGTCGTTGAAATGCAACTCCATAGACTTATTACAGTCTTCAGTCGACTTATGTTCCCAGAACCCATGTGCATAGATATCTTTGCCTATAGATTCTTCTTTGGGAAACCTCTTCTCAAAGTCAATAATCCTACCAGCAACGCTGTAAACAGGGCAGACCCTTCTCCTTGTGGGGTACTCAGGTATGTCCACGCCAGCTTGAATGCACAATTCTACAATTGCTGGGATCCGATCTACTTGAAGTCGCTCATTATGTGAAACGGCTCTTCCTATTCGATCATATAGATGAAATGATTCAATAAGAGGCAAGACATGTTCGACACCTCCTCTCGTCCAAGTATGCTCTTTGCTTGTTGGGCTACCTGGGACATCACACGTTCTAATTTTATGGGGCGGACAACCAACATGAACCTCTCCGCACAACCTGCCCAAAAGATTCAGAAGTTGCAAAGTTAAGCTGGAATTGAATACTAGTCTGCAATCTTATTCTAAAGCAAGTAACATCCATTTTCCAAACCCAACCCAACAAAAAATGATTAGAGCCAAGTGTCACAGGAGAGCAGTTCTGTTAGCTATTTTTGCTGAAACAGCAGTTATTTGCACTTGTTATTTCAATTCATCAGTTTAAAAAAGGACAGAAGTAGTAACAGAAAGTAAAACCCTGAAAATATAGAATATGCGTCTCTGACAACACAAAAAGAAAATAAACATCAATTCCTAACACTTAGAAGATAAATACATAGATTTAGTTTTTTACCTGCATGAATATATAGCAATGCTATTGACTACCCTCGAAACACAAGAAAATAGTTCAGCTCTAGCAGCATAAACTTTATGAGCAACTGGGATTAATCCCTTAACCAGCAAGCCATTATCAGGAGGATGTAGGCTAATCTCGTTCACATTCTCGCTTGCTTTCCTCTTCAATCTAGCCTCACGCTTGAGTTCATTAAAACTTCTAACCATTGGCTTCCTCTCGGACTTGTTAAGCTTTCGAGGCAGCTCAGTGAGAGTTGACCCAGTTGAGTACATACTACAAGAATGCTCAACCGCACCACCAGTAAGCTTTTGAACAGAGTTTCGAGTTATTAGCTCACGCAGGTATGAGATGCTTTGAACTCGTTCACGAAACATTCCAACTCACGAGAATTGATCCACAAAACTCTGATAAGAAACATCCAAGTTCCCAGATGCAAAACCGATTAACAATTTTCACTTTTAACATCTGAAAACCAAAGTTTTAAAATGAAGATAGTAAGAATCAGTGTCATGCTCACGAAAGCTCATTTAAACATTAGGGAATGAAGCATTGACCACATATAATATAGTGTACGAGTTTGGAATATGATATTTTGCAGTACTGTAACTGGGACATTTCAACAAATAGTTAGCATGCAACTTCAGTTACGGAACATATATATATATATATACTCACACGACGCAATTTCGTCAAGATATCACGTCTGTCTCGGCCTAAAAACCTGGTTCAACTCCAGAACACGTCCGATGTATACAACCACCTATCACAATCAAAGTTTTTACAGAAAGATCACTTTATTGTATGCAGAGAAGTAAGTTCAATCGTGTGCAATACAAGGCCATTATCTGTAACAAGCAACCACATAGCTTTAAGAAAGAAGCTTTCAAACGGTGAAAGTACAAATTTATTTGCCGTAAAATATTTCATCAAGCGCTATAGCCGTCTTGCTTGGTTGAATCCCTTAATGCTTGATCTTAGGCTTCTTAAAGATCACCACGGAGCAGTGAGCATGATGAGCACAATAGTCACTCACGCTACTCAAAGCCGCTCTGCATAGGTAAATCGAAAAGCTCGTCGAGTTAAGAAAACCATACCAAATTCCAATTTCCAGCCAAACGTGTTCTAAAAAGTGTTCTAAGCAGGAAACAAAACAAAAGAAGAATGAACAAGAACTTACTAACAACCAAAAACTCTTTCTTAAAAGCTTTTAACAGAGGAAAATAGATCCTTTGTTGCTCAAGTCCACACTCCTCAACATAACATTATAGCAGGGTGGCGGAGCCAAGGGGCAAGTGGGGGGCCTCTCAACTTTTTTCATTTTACGCCCCTATTTGACCCTTACAAACTTTTTGATTTTCCCCATATTTGACCCCTCAATTTTTATTTGAATTTATAACTAATAGTTTTTGTTCCTACTTTGTCTCTATTGAGTTTTTTCTTTCCAATTTTGTCTCCACCACAAAATGTAAATTGTTAT
>JXTC01000037.1:278591-291654 GCA_002914845.1 Trema orientale
ATAAAGAAACCAGTCTCTGACCTTGATAAAGTATTTCAATTTGCTCGTGGTTTGGGTCCAAAGTATGAAACTTTTCGAATTGCCATGTTAACAAAACCTCCATACCCAACTTTCAACCAATTCGTGCTTGCACTCCAAGGGCATGAACAGACGTTGGCTGCTCAAAAGGAGGAAGAAAAGACTTATCTTGAGCAAACACAAGCCTTTTTCGGAGAACGTGGTCGAGGCAGAAATGGTCGAGGAGGTAGAGGACAATTCACCTCAAGAGGTAGAGGCTTTACACCAGCGGGAAGGTACAATATCCAGAATAGTAACTCAGGCCCCCAAAACAACCAAAGACAATTTTTTCACAATCAGTCCAAAGAAGGAAATCCTGGACAGTATCAACAACGTTCCAACAATGACAATAACAATAGTAAAATTGTTTGTCAAATCTGTAAGAGGTCCAATCACCTTGCCATTGATTGCTGGTACAGGTTCGATTATTCATACCAATCTGAGGAACTTCCTCAAGCCCTTGCTGCCCTTACTTTCAATGGGAATGATCCTTCCTTTTATGCTGATTCTGGAGCAACTTCACATATGACAAATGACCCAGGTAAATTATCTTGCATTAAACCATATAAAGGAAGTGATGGCATTTATGTTGGAGATGGAAATTGCTTGCCCATATCTCATACTGGTGATGCTAATATTTCTACAAAGGAAGGAAACTTAAAATTGAAAGATGTGCTAGTAGTTCCTGAATTGAAAAAGAACTTGTTATCTGTTGGAAAATTCACCACTGATAATGCTTGCACCTTTGAATTCACTCAGTCTGATTTTGTTGTTAAGGATCAAAAACAGAAAATAATAGCGAGGGGGCATAAGCAAGGGCAACTCTATGCTTTGGACACAAATTTTCAGGAGGCTTTAAGTGCAATAAGGAAAAGCAGCTCATCTTCAACTATCTGGCATCAACGACTCGGACATCCCAACTCAAAGATGTTGTCTTTGTTAAAGGAAAAGAAAGTTATTGATGTCACAAATTGGGTAACTAAACCTTCTATATGTGTTAGTTGCCAAATGGGGAAGAGTTGTAAACTACCATTTACTTTATCGAATAAAGTCTCGAAAAAACCTCTTGAAAAGATACATTGCGATCTCTGGGGACCTGCTCCTGTAAACTCAAATCAGCATTTTCGTTTCTATGCACTTTTTGTGGATGATTATTCAAGGTTTATTTGGCTTTATCCATTAAAGAGAAAATCGGAATTCTTAAACTGTTTTCTAAAGTTTCAGAAGCTTGTTGAGAATCAATTTGATCAAAAGATTAAAAGTTTTCAATGTGATGGTGGAGGGGAGTTTAGTTCAACTTCCTTTGTTAATCATATTCATGATTGTGGGATTCAAATGCAAGTCTCATGTCCAGGAACTCCAGAACAAAATGGAGTCGCTGAAAGAAAACATCGGCATTTAGTTGAAACAGGATTAACCATGCTCTTCCATGCTAACTTGCCTTTGTATCTTTGGGTTGATGTGTTTCTTACTGCAGCATATCTTATCAACAGACTGCCATCATCAGTGCTACAAAATGACACTCCCTATCATAAGCTCTATAAAAGGCATCCAGACTATAGCGGCTTGCGGGTGTTCGGATGTCAGTGCTTTCCCTCACTAAGGTACCAAGGTGGCTCAAAGTTTACTAAAAAGACATATCCCTGCATTTTCATTGGCTATAGCCCACTTCACAAAGGTTATCGTTGCTTGGAACCAAAGACGAGACGGGTCTATATTTCACGACATGTCATTTTTGATGAAGGAAATCTTCCATACAAGACTTCAGAGAATGGCTCTAGTTACCCACAGTTGACCATATCAGAGTTTCCTTCTTTAGATGAGTGGTTTGAGATAACTAAAAGAAGTTTTTCAGGCTCTCAAAATGCAGTAACAAATAGAGATCTTCATGTGCCAAAATCAACCAATTCAAATGAAGATTCCTCAGTTTATCCAAACTCTGATTTAATAGATTGTTGCGATCCTATTGGTGTTCCAAGTCAAGATCAAATCCAAGCCACATGTTTTCCTACACAACCAATTCAAGTCAACGACGTACCTTATGCTATTATAGACCGAGTTACACCAGTCTCCACATCTGAAAGTGAAAATTCACCTATCTCTATCTTGCCTACATCAAATCGAGAAATTCAGTCTGAAAGTTTAAGTAATGAGACAACAAGTACAACTGATATTCCTACTCAGAGTGGTCGCCCTCACAGAAGTAGACGACCTCCAGCTTACTTAGATGATTATGTTCATCCCGGCAACAGTACCAATAATGCTCTTGTTGTTGAAGATGGTGTTTCTCTGTTTGAACCAAAAACATTAAAGTCAGCTTTCAAGGACTCAAGATGGGTGAATGCCATGGAGGAAGAACTTCAAGCTCTCCATGTCAATAAAACATGGGAACTTGTTCCTCGTCCAGCAACCTCCAATGTTGTCGGCTCAAAGTGGGTTTACAAAATCAAATACAAAGAAGATGGTTCCATAGAAAGATTTAAAGCTCGTCTTGTTGCAAAAGGATATACTCAAGTCTCTGGGATTGACTATGATGAGACTTTTAGCCCCGTTGTTAAGCCTACAACAATTCGTCTTGTCATCTCCATCTCTCTCACACTTGGCTGGACCATGAAACAATTGGATGTGAAAAATGCATTTTTGCATGGGAATTTAAAGGAGACTGTGTATATGGAGCAACCACCTGGGTTTGTTGATCAAGCCTATCCCAATCATGTTTGTCTATTGAGGAAATCTCTTTATGGACTTAAACAAGCTCCACGAGCATGGTTCGATAGACTTTCCCAGTTTCTCCTGCATCTCGGCTTTTCTTGTAGCAGGGCCAACTCTTCATTGTTTGTCTATCATTCCAATGGTATTACCACTCTTCTTCTCATCTATGTCGATGATGTCTTAGTATCTGGGAATAATGACACTTTTATCTCCAAGCTTATAAAGCAATTGAGTCTTGAATTTGCTATTAAAGATCTTGGTCCTTTGCATTATTTTCTTGGAGTAGAGATTAAACCTTTTTCAGGGGGTATATTTCTCTCTCAAATGAAATACACTCAAGACCTCCTTAAACGGGCTGGAATGTTTGAAAGCTCCCCCAATGCGACACCGATGAGTATCAAGGAAAAATCAATGCCATCTGATAGTGAGCCTGTTGATACATTCACATATCGTAGTATCGTTGGGGCACTCCAATATCTCACTTTTACTCGACCTGACATTATTCATGCTGTGAACAAGGTCTGTCAACATTTAAACAACCCCACTTTGGCTCATTTGAAGGCTGTTAAACGTATTCTACGGTATCTCAACGGGACTCAACATTTTGGTATACGTTTTATATCCAGAAGTCCACTTTCTCTCTATGGGTTTTGCGACGCAGATTGGGCAGGCTGTCCTACTACTCGTAGAAGTACCACAGGTTTCTGTGTGTTTTTTGGTGCAAATTGCATTTCTTGGAGTTCAAAAAAGCAGCCCACCGTTGCTCGTTCCAGTTCCGAAGCTGAGTATCGCTCTATGGCATCCACGACTGCTGAAATCACATGGTTAACTTTCTTGCTCCGAGATATTGGAATCTCATTATTTAAGCCTCCACAACTATTTTGCGACAATATCAGTGCTCTACATATGTCCGTTAATCCTATGTTCCATGCTCGTTCTAAACATATTGAGCTTGATTATCACTTTGTTCGTGAGAAGGTAGCCATGGGAACTCTTGTCACTCGTTATATTCCATCCTATGCTCAGCCTGCTGATGTTTTCACCAAGCCTTTACTCAAAGACTCGTTCACCAAGTTTCGTGGCAAGTTGGGTGTTCATTGCCATTCCCCCTCCAACTTGAGGGGGCATGATAAGGAAAATATTTTAAATAGAGCAAAATCTAGAAAGCAAATCAGGCATGAAGCAAATTAAGGAAATCAAAATCAAATCTGTTGCCCAAGTCAAATACGTGTGATAGTTGGCCATTACCTTTTCTATCATTATCTTTTCTCATTTATGGCTTTTGTGTATTTTATTTCTTTCCATCTATTGAATTGGCAAACAGTGTATATATTATGTTTCCTTTAGATTAATAAAATATAGAGAAAAAGCTTCTCCAACCATTCGTATAAAATTTCTCAGTTGGCACATAATCAGATATCTATTTCTCCTTTCTTGCATCTTGTTTTAATTATCAAAAATTTATTATTAATGGTCACAAAATTATACTTGAGGTCCCTTAAATTCTTATAAGCAACAAGAATAGACGTGATTGGGGATCACTAATTTGGTTTAATTTATTTACTCAAAAAATAAAAAATTGGTTTAATTTATCAACAAGCATGCAGGAATTTTCCAATTCATTACTCAAGAAACTTAATTTGAATACACATAGAACATGACCCATATTAGCTCACTTAGTTAATTTGTCTGCACTTTCTTCCCTTCCTTTTCAAGTAGTTTATCGTACTAATATAGGTGTTGATATCAAAAATTGGTGTAACAACGAGATAATTGAAGACTAAAAAATAATTAATTGATACAAGGTCACACTATAGTCACCGTTATACTTCGAGTATTCTGAATATAAGAGAGTCTTGATCCTTTCTTTTAACTTATTTCTCTCAATTTACAGGGCAAATGGGATCCCAACTGATAATTAAGAAAAGTAAATATTTGAATTTTAATTGTATTTGTCCCACAAAATCAAAAAATATCTAAAATATATGGAGGTTTGAATTTGATTTCCTAAAACTGCTTGCAGACCAGCTTCTCTTCGAGCAGCTAAAAATTCGTGTACAACAATAGGTAAATTATATATTCAAACTATTCCATTCTAAGTTATACAGTCACTCAATCCACATGGGGAAATATTGAGTTCAAATCAAATCAAAACAAATATATATATAGGGAGTTTTCAATAGGTAGCAAGTATATTTTACCGAAACTGAAATTTACCTACAATAGGAAGCCAATCTCACCTATTTTTATTTTGTTGCAACTAATTTAGGAAATCGCACTCACTTTCATTCTATTCCCATTTAGGATAGAAGTTAATTAAATGAAATAAAAAAAAAGGTGGCTCTATCATCACCCTTCTGTCTATTCTTCTCACACTGTTTATAAATCATAATTTTAATTAAAACTTAATAATTTAGTTAACTCTTATTATTCCTAAAATAACCTTGAATTTAATTTTGGACTCTCTCATGCACCCACCTTTCTTTCCCACTCATCTGTTCCTCTTTTCTTTATTCACTCTATATTCCATAAACACTCATATTCTCAAAAAAATAAATAAATAAATAAATAAATATCCAAGAGATCTTATTAGTACCATTATCATTCATTTTCCTCTCTTAGTTTTTAAGAAATTACCAAACAGATGTTGTCCAAAAACTCATCTACTCGAGTAGATCTATGCGCCCGAGGACTGCTTGGTAATTATCTCGAAAAACAATCGTTCTCCTTGAAACCAATATCAGACTATTTGGTGAGTCTATCAAATTTGTCTGCCTGTTGTGCATGATCTAGCCACTTGGGAAGAATTATTTCGATCACTTTGCATTGCTTAGTGATATATTCTTTTGTGTTCCTTTATTCTAAAGCCTATGAGATTAATTAGTTTATATTATCTATTTTTCTGCCAGCGGTACAGTAAACAATAATAACATGGGCTGGTCTATTGTCTATTTTCCCTATACCTTATTTTGGTAGTTTTTGATGACTAAAAAGCCTTTATAAAATTACTTTTAAGTAAGTCTTTTAGGGGAAAAAAAATCTCTATTCACAATCCTCTCTAAGGTTTAAAAAAAAAAAAAAAAACCTTTTACACCCGTTTTTAAACCACAATTCGTCAAAAAAATAAGATCACGAACAAAAATTTGACCAAAACAAAAAAAATTCGCAACAAGATTCTAGAAAAAATTATATAAACAAATAATATTATTATCTTTTGTCTCTTTCTTTAATTGTAGGCTTCAGTCTATCTAATCAAAGGTAAAACAAGTCCATAGCTTTAATGGAGTTTCTTTACTCAAGTTCTTCGTCATGCCTTTCTTTCTCTTCCTTTTTCCTTTTTTTTCAGAAATAACTATCTTCCCGTTTTAATTTTCATCTTTTTATTTATTTACGTACATGCTTAGACTTTGCTTAGACTTTTTAATCTATTCAGAAGATTTGGTCGCTCGTGACCTGCTTTTAATTTTTTTTTTTTTAGATCTCAACTTTTATTTAAAAGGAACCGTCAATTTTGTTGCAAAGAAAAAATAAACAACATATGAAATCAAATTAGGAATAACTTATCAATCAAGAAACGAGAGATATAGAAGAAATATTTTGGGTAGGGAAGGAAAGAACTTTTAAGTTTATTGAATTGGGATAATTGCAAAAAAAATACCCTCATATTTGGATGTTTTGCAATTTTAAACCTTGAAGTTTGGATTCCGCAAAATAATATCTTGAGATTACGAATTTCTGAAAAATTAATACCCTATGTTGATTTTTAACTAATAAAATACAATAATATCCTCAAAATTAAAAAGAATAATATGGATTAATTTAGTTTTAATGGAGGATATTATTATTTTTTCGTTCCTAAAATTGGTCAAAAAATCTGTCTAGAGTATTAATTTTCAGAAATTCTTAATCTCAAGGTATTATTTTGCAGAGTCAAAACTTCAGGGTTTAAATTGCAGAACACCTAAACTTCAGGGTTTTTTTTTTTGCAGTTATCCCTATTGAATTAAACAAAAGTAAGAAGCACTGAAGCACAAAAGAAAGGAAGAGAGAGAGAGAGAGAGAGAGAGAGAGAGAGGGACGGTGGTAATGGCTTGGAAAAGAAGATGAGAGAGATCAGGGTGGGAGTTGGTGGGAGAATGTGTGGGAAAAGAAAAGACATAATTGAATTAATTAAGGGATAATTTAGGAATAGTAAAAGGTATGATAAGCAGAAATTAAATTTTAAATTTAAATAGAGAAGATAGTTTAGATGTAATATGGGAAGAGTAGAAATAGGGTAGCCACCTTAATAACATTGATAGCTTATTAGAATTACATTAACATTTCTTTGAAAGAAGAATTAAAATGATCTTGATAACTTTTGTTTAAATTTGAAATATAATCCTTTACTGTGTGGACCTAGGCATAAAAAACATAAGACGAGAAAGTTAAAAAAAAAAAATAGACATAGGAAGAAGAATTGAAATCTAAAAAAGAGATGTGAGAAAGGAGTGGAAGGTGAGTGGGATGAGAAAACTGAATTAAATTGGGACAGTTTAGGAATAATAAGTTATAATTTTAATTTTAATTTTAACTGAATTTATGCTTTAACAGAGAAGTGACAATATAACCACCTAATAAAAAATCTATTTTAAACTATTAAAAATAGAGGGGAGTTCTATAATAAAGAAGAAAAAATCTCTCCTAAGTTAGGGAAGTGAAAACTAGGCTTTGATTTAGCCATGTAGACACATTTTTGTAGCTTTAATTGTAACCGCCGTTTACACTAGCCCACATAAAAAAAATAAAAAATAAAAAAAGGGTTTATTTTAAGGACTGTTGGCAGATTTGGTACTGTGATTTTCTTACTTATGACGATTTGATTCTTCAACATTTAATTATAGCAATAAAGTCCTCTAACTTTTATTCCAATGGAGCCCAAAAGTATCATCACATATTGTAACTTGCAAGAGATTCAAAGAAAGAAAAACAAATATAAAAACTCATAAAAATGAAAAACTAAAAACGAAGAATTTTGTTCTTTCCTTAGCAGGAACCTAGAAAAAAAAATCCCCACTCAAATAATCTAGATTAAAAATTTTAAAAACCACAAAGCTTTTGAAAAAAACAAATATGAGATTTGAAGTCCAGATTTAAAATTTTACATTGGCATAGAGATTGATCAAATTGAATATTATAAATCCATAATCTCTTTGGCATAAAAAGAAATTGAATTAAATCTAACCATTAAAAGGAAAAAATAGACGAATTCTACTAAGCCGAAGTCAATTATTTGAAAAGGTATAGAAAATTGAAAACATTACCCGTTTGACTTCTGTATATATATGTATACTTGAATTATGTGTTGAGAAAAATCTGAATTGCTCATAAATGTCACTACTAATTTGAATCAGTACAAAATCCACACACAACTAATTAAATGAAAAATCTATAAAATTGAGACATTTAATTCATGAGAGAGGAATGGAATCTACTTATTCTTTGTAGTTACTGTTAGTGCAAAAAAGAGAGATCCACTGGTGCCATCCAAAATGCCGCATGCATTGGCTAACAGTCCTATTTTCCTTTCTTTCATTTTTCTTATGTCGTATTTCAATGTGCTTGTGAAGAATACAAAGTTTTGGTTTGATCTACTACATTTCCACTTTTTTTCTTTTTTTAGAGTGGCCTTACTTGACTGTGTCAATGAAAAAGTTACAAAAACTGGCTTCCACACTTGGATCTCTCATTGCTTCATGGCGAAACCACAGCCTTTTATTTACTTCCCTAATGTTAGGGAAATTTTTTGTTTCCTATTGTAGAATTCTCCAAAAAAAATAGATGATATAATGAAAATTAAAGCAAGTATATATTTCACTGACATGCTTAATCCAATCAGTCTAGAAACAAATCATGCTGAAAAAGATTGTGCAATTGAAGGGAAATAAACTAGTTCTTACGTCCAAAATTAGTAGTTCTTGTGCCAATGTCAAACTAAGTGAAAAAGAGATAAAAATGCATAAATTCTAGAACTTGAACGTGTATTAGAACTCAACAAATATTTATACTTACTATCTTATCTTAATTGGCAAAATAGATCCTTAAAATAAGTTTTTAAAAAAGGATAATTATATTTTTATACCTTACATTTTGACTATTTATTCATTTTATATGTTACATTTTGATTATTATTAATATTGACCTTCAGATTTAGAATTTGTAACAAATTTACACCATCTCTAAGTCAAACACTAATTTTAATCACTATGTTTACCAAAATACCTTTAAAAATATAAATATATAGTTTTTAAGAGAAATCATCTTTACCAAAATACCCTTAAAAGTATAAATATATAATTTTAACCATTAAAATAATATTTAATTTTTTTTTAGGTTTTCTCATTTTTTAAATATTTATTCTTTTAGCTATTTATTTTAGTCATTTTACAATTTGAATTAAGTATTAAAATATAAGTTTAAAAGAGAATTTTAGCAGACTTAATAATCAAAATTGATGTTTGACCCAAAAAATGTATAAATTTACTACAAATTTTAAATTTGAATGTCAATATTGATAATAAGCAAAGCACTAGGTATAAATTGAACAAACAATTAAAACATAAGGTATAAAAATATAATTTAACCCTTAAAAAATAACAGAAAATTAAGTGGCAAATGATGCTCGGTGTATCTAGCCTCCGTTGTATCCATTATATCACAAGCAAGCTTTTTTTCGTTTTTTTTACCCTCGGTCCAAAAATAAACTAAAGTGTTGGCTTAAAGGCACAATCGAGTTCCCATCTACATAGCAACCTATATCTTAGTTTCATATTGGTATGAAAGGAGATGATTGATATTTACCAAGTCCAGCATTCCGTTAGGAAAAAATTGGATGATTTTTTTTCCCTACGTTATAACAATGACTCGTATCAAAGGGAAAAAATCATGAATAAAATTAAAAATAAAAGTAAAAGCATTTTCTAATTGCGAATCAAAATTAATGAAGTCCACTCAAAAAAGAAACAATAATAATTATTATTATCAAATAAGGAATGAGAAAAGGCAGAGAAAAGAAAAGAAAAAATCCAGCTCCTCAGATAACTAACAAGTAAGCCACATATAAAGTAATAAATAACTACCTATGTTTACATAAGCAATAAATACAATAGATACAAGCAACTGCAACTAATCCCAGCAATCCCGTATCAGTAGCATGTAGGCTTATCTCGCTCACATTCTCCATTTTTTTCTCAATAAACAAAGAAACCTCTTCGGGATCATTACCGATTGAATATATATATACATATATATATACCTTTCATAGAAGAATGATTAAATTCAAAGCACAAAAACAAACACCAATAAACAGCCCTGCATACAACCACCTATCACATCAAAGTTCTAAGAAAAAGATCACTTTACTGTATACAGCGAAGTAAGTTCCATCGTGTGCAAGACAAGCCCATTTTCTGTAACAAGCAATTACATAGTTTTCAGAAAGAACCTTTCAAATGGTGGAAGTACAAATTTATTTGGCGTAAAATATTTCATCGAGCGCTATAGTCTTCTTGCTTGGTTGAAGCCCTTAGTGCTTGATCTTAGGCTTCTTAACAATCATCACGGAGCAGTGAGCATGATGAGCGCAATAGTCACTCACGCTACCCAAAACCGCCCTGCATCAATCAATTAAAAAGCTCATCAAGTTAAGAAAACCATATCAAATCCATTTCCAACCAAAAGAGGAAACAAAACAAAAGAAAAACAAACAAGGACTTCTAACGACTGAAAGCTCTTTCTGAAAAGCTTTTGTTGTTCATCTCCACAGTCCACACTCCTCAACATGACAACATAGTATATGTTAGTCCAAAGAGCAAGAAATAAATGAACTTGGGGGAGACTTAAAAATGGAGAGTCCAACCAATAGATTAGGAAGTTCTTAAGATAAAGCACCTCTTTATTGCTCCATAGCCATGACTTCCCACAACCAAGACGGATGCATGGTGCTTTTCCACAGTCTCGCAGAGAACATTTCTAGCATCTCCTTCCATAACCTCCACAAGGACATCATTCACCTGCACAGAACGTAGACATTCGTAAACAACGCATGGGAGCGAATTCAACTCCTTTCCAGGATCACCAAAAGGCTTTAAGGTAAAAAATTATTAGAAATAACAATGTATAGTGAGATTCAATTCAGGTATCAATTAGCCGGCTGATCGATTTCCAATGTGTTTTGATTCAAGAAATAAGAAAATATGAGAGTAGAACGTGAAATTGTTGAATGGGAACCATTTGTCATATTAAGCTTCATAATTGAAACATGACAGCACAATTTCCATGAATCATGATCTCATTTTATTGCAAGTACAGTCCAAAAATTTGCCACAGTAAAGTTACAGTCAAATAATGAAACATACTAAGAAGCAAACTAGTTGATATGACAGGGAAAGCTGCCCTGGGTGCTCAACAAGCTTTTAAAAGCTCATAATCACCAATTTTCAACTACTTAGATCAACGTATAATCTAAACCTGTTTTTCCAATGGATTCAAACAAGCCAATATAAACACCTACATAAAAAGAGAATGTTTGGTAAACAGGACTCCGATCCCATGTCATAGGGAACTATTTTAACTCACGTGTAAGATGGGTTAAAATAGTTAATTTCATCCTTTCTCTTTCTTTATAATCCCTATAAACGTGTGCTTTGTATCTTTTCTTTTTCACTTTTTTCTTTCTTACCCTGCAACATTGTAGCTCTTACCTTTTTTATATGTATGTTTTACTACATATTCTCCGAACAAAAAAATTACACAAATATCCTAAGACAAAATGCATCATTTATCTCTGAATGTCCAGAAATAGCAAATGTATTCCTTAGATTAACAAATCGATGCAAATTCTAATTTAGTCAAGTTTAAGCTGCCAAAAAGACAAAATTACCATTATTCAACTGAAGGCTATTAATCAAATATGGTATTTGGATTTAGTGCTTGGTAACAAGTTTAGTATTTTTGGTGTATTTGGAACAAAGTTCAAAATTTAGAAATCAAAATTCAAATTTACGAAAAATAAGACTCTTGTCAATTTAAACAGAAGGACTTTCATATTTTATTATTGTGGTTTGGAGAATGCTATAACAAGGATAATTTTCCATTTAACAATAATTTCTTCTATGTAACTTTAACCATATTAGATAGACAGTGAAATTTGTATAAATTTGATGATTAAGATGATACTGTAGTTATTTCTGACCACTTAGGGATAAATATCTAGCATTTCGCCTGAACAGGGGAACATTTTCACCATTTTCCCTTCCCCATAAAAAGTGGGTCCCAGAAATTCCTTTTCAACCTCTTTCCCCTTTTTGTCATATTTTAGTCTATAGTTCAAGCTAATTCAATGCAATCTTATACCAATTTATAAAATAAAATAAAATAAAAGATGAAAAATTAAATCTACCAAAAGAAAAATACAAAAGGCTCATGAAATTGATACCGATTTCGTGGCGCAAAATTCCTTAGCCTTCTCCACAACTCGGGCAGCGATCCTCCTAAGATCCGATTCCACAAACGGCAACACCTCAGCCGCGCCTAAATATTCCACCAATCAATTAAATATCAAGATCACTCAAATCATATATATATATATATATGTATATATAGTTCAGAAACGCGTATAATACGAGTAAAAACAAAAAAAGAAAAAAAAAATACGTTACCGGGGCCGGCGAGGCCAACGGCGGAGCTGGGAGTGGGCTTGGCGTGGACGAGGATGAGCTTGAAGGGAGGGTTGGAACCAAAAGGGGCGAAGAAGTGGTCGAGAGTCCACTCCAGCGCGTAGTTGCTCTGCTCGCTGTCGTCGATTCCAACCACCATCACCGGTTTCTCAGCGGTAGCCATTGTTGGACTTTCTTCTGCTTAATCTTTTGCACAATTGATTTTTCTCCAGTTGTCAACTCTACAAGGAAGAGTGTCTCAATAGAATTACATGTGTGTGTATATATATATATATGTACAGAATTGGGAAGCCACTAGATAAATCCTGATCGGTTGATGCTCTCAATTCTTCTAGACCATTTTCCTTTTTACAAAAAAAATAAAAATATTACAGAATCTCAAGGCTTACGCTTATCGGAACGGTGTCGTATTAGGGAATATAGGTAAAAAGCTCTTCTTCGGTGAGCGTAAGCAGTAAGCAATGCTCGAACCGTTACTTTTTGGGGCCGTTTAGTTCGCCCATTCCATTCTATTGGAATAGAAAATCCATTTGAATGGGTATTTGTTTCAACAACTCTAAATTTTCTATTCAAATAGT
>JXTC01000037.1:292212-310320 GCA_002914845.1 Trema orientale
TATGGGAAATTAATGATTTTAAAATCTATATTCCAATCTCTCCTCTTCTCCTAAAATTTTACCAAACAATCACATTACCCAAAACATTTCACTAATCCTCTCATCCCCCTCTTTTCCACTTCTATATCTACTAAATAATATACCCATAACTGGCCATGTTTGGTAGGAGAGAGATAAGATAGGAATGAAGGAAAGTATGTTATAAACTTAAGGAATGTAAGTGGTGAATAAAATAAAAACTCTTCTCCTATTATGCGTGTTTGATATGTGAGGAGTAAGGGAATCAATGCAATCATTGAGTGATTAAAATTGGCTAAGATTTGAAATCTATAATATAATCTATTGTATCTTAAAATCATCCATATTAGCCACTCTATTAAATGCATTAATTAATCTCTCACCCTTTTTCTTTCTTCTACTTCTCTTTTCTTCCTACCAAATACATCTTTAAGAGAAAGAGTGATTCAATTATCACCCTTATTTTTTCTTTTGTAATTAATTAATTGTTTACAAACATATCCTCTTATAAATTGATAAAAATATCCTTATATAAGCATTACATAAAAGAAATTTCATTTCTAAACTTACCCCTCAAACATACCCAATATAGTACTCTTACAAAAGCAAGTCATCAATCTAAGAAATCAATAATCTGATTTTCCCAAATTATGGATGAACAAATTGTCAATATTTAAGACTTTAATTATAGCACTGATTTCATAGTAATAAGTTAGTTTTTTAAAATTTTAATATTATTAATCTTTATTTGTTCTTACAAATATAATTTTTTAAAAAAAAAAACTAGAAAGAGCAATAGCATCTCATGATATGATTTTTGTTTGATTTGTACGTATACTTGCCCAAATTAGTTTTTTTCCCCCTTAAACTACATACATGTATAATTCAGTTTCTTAAATCGCGATATTTTTTTTTTCAAAATAATTGATATACCTAATTAGAATAACATGATCTTGTAAAACAGATTCCTAAAATTTATTGAACAATTAGTTGTTAACAAATTTATATAATTCTAATGAGTTTTGGAACTCTAACTTGAGGTTGAGTATTTCAACATCTGAATTGCGACGTTGGATTATGTCATGAATTCTACCCAATTCATTCAAGATATATATTCTTTTATTTTACGTTTTAGCAAAATTTTAAATAGAAAAATGAACAAAGGAGAAGAAGAAAAGTGTACGTTATGTTATTGATTTTCTTTTCTTTTCTTTTCTATTTATGTTTTTAGCGGGAAAAATGTTTTTTTTTTTTTTGTCCAGCATTCACCAACTATAGAAGTATACATCAAAATCATGAAGACAATGAAAATGGAGAAGACAAATAAGTTGCGTTATAAAAACTAATAAATAGTAAAGCATTAGGAGGAGGAAAAATAAATGTTTACAATAATATTTACTACTAGGCAATTTTGTACTTAATGAAAATTTTAAAAGTGTATGAAAAGAAATTTTAAAATTCTATAAGGGGTATAATTAGAAAGGGGGTGGGGAGAAAAAAGAAAGAGGGGAAATTGATGGAGAATATATACCATTTCCTAAGAATAATTGTGTGACATAGTATTGTTCTGAATCTAGAGGGGAGAAGTTAATACCAGATTGACAAAACATGGGGGCCTAGAAATAATGGCTCTGGCCTGAGGACCTAAACACGCTGGTTTTTGGGCCTTCCTAACTGAGTCATCCAAGCCATTGCCTAACTAAACGATCCCAATAAGCAATAGTAAAATGGCCTTTTAAACATTCTCCATGAATGAGGCGGCAAATAATGGAGCCCGATGTTGCCCAAAATATGAAGGAAAGGTACGTACCAGTTTTTATATAGCAAATTTGGATAGATTCTCGATTTATAACTTTTATAACATTTATACCCGCTTTTTTGGAGAAATACTTACGATATATATGCTTGTATACCATAGATATATCTATATATATGCATAAAATATGTATCTAAAATGGTTATATATTTTATAAATGTAAATATATACCACACTTATTTTATGCCTAAAATGTATACTTCAAAACAAGTAAAAATTTGATTGAGAAAAAAGGGTACATATGCAAAAAGTTAAATAAAAGAGTTATGGGGTCTAATTTCCTGAATTTAAAGAAGGTACAGAACAATGCCCCATCAAAATCAAATGACCCTAAAATACAATCTTCAAAAAGAAAAGGCAAAGCAAAATGTTCTTCTAAAAGAAACTTTATCAACCCAAAAAAAAAAAAAAAAACTTTATCAAAGACAAAAACAAACTGACGTGATAGTTTTTGTTGACAATCAATAGTACGTGCTAATTATTTTTAGGGAAAATACTTTCATTAATAAAAAAATGACAGTACAATACCTATAAAAGATTTTTGATTATAAAGTAAACAACCATAAAAAATTGATAAAAGTACTTAGAGAAAAATTACGCATTGAGATCTTAGCGAAATCGACTCATGAGAGATTTATGCAAACCATCATTAGTATATGCTTCGATAGAGCTCTACGCTTCAGCGGTTGGCTTATTGTGACCCTACATTCAGTAATCATTACTGGTGTCTCTTGATCATTATCAAAGATCCACAGGAGGGCAAATACTACCTTTCACACTATCCAGATCTGGACAGATTTAGTAAGAAATCACTATAAATCTAGATCTAGGTAGACTAAAATAACAAAAATATAAACAAACACTACAAACTATTACAGATCTAAATCTGGGGCATCAAAACTACCCTAGATCTAGAACTAGAAGGAAAACTACCTCTCTACATAGGAGGATTATTTAACAATACTACTAAAAGAAGGAAAGAAAACTATAAAAAAACCATACCAGAGAGATGAAAGATCCCCCGCCCCGGTAGTGGAGGCACCTGTTAATGGAGGCGAGCTATTGCTGTTTGCTGGCAGAGGGCAGGAGGAATTTTGCTGTCGGAGGATAATGGGAATTCTAGAGAGAAGTGGCTCGCTATCTCTATCTAAAAAGACCTTCCAGAAGTTCTAGTGAAAACAATAATAGTACGTGCTAATTGATCAGTTAAACAGAAATATCACCGTAGGCCTAAAAATTTTCCACACCAAAAGGTATAAGGGAAATTAGGGAGTAACCTCTAAATCTCGTAGGTTTTTTTTCCTTTTTAATAAGGCACATAGGTAATTATTGATTAAGTGAAATATATACATATCATTGTTAGGACCTTGAGGTCATATTTTTCAATTAATTATTAAGAAATATTACAAAAAGGGGAGCTATATTTATACCATCAAGTGATATAAATGCACCCCTCTTAAGTCTTAATAGAAAAAAGACGACTAAATTAAATAAATTAATGATACGTCTAAAAATTACAAAATTCAAAATACTCAATACACCCCATTTCTTAATATGATCTTCCACCCAAGCTTTTATTTTCCTTTATACATAATCTCGATCCCTTTTCGAATTTCTCCTACTGACCTAGAGTTACTTGCTCTCATGTTTATTCTTCTCATCGGTCCTATTACTTTTCCTTTCTTATTTATTTATTTATTTTGTTTCTTTTTTTTTTTTGTTTGTTTGAAGAGTTTTCTTTTTGTTTTTTCTTTCTTTGTGTTACATATGTTCATCTTTAAAGATTTATTGACTTGTTTATTTAATAATTTTTCCATTCCTTTCTTTTGCTATTAATTGGCTATGTAGAAGGCTTTTTATTTCTTTTACTTTATGTCTATCTTTGTAATAAGGTGCTTATAATCTCTTAAATTGTCTAAAGATACTCGTTACACTCGTGTGTGTGTATATATATATGACCACGATTTTTTGAATAAATTAGATCCATTAAATAGACACGATTTTTTTTCCTTGGAATGGCAAATGCCAAATAGATTAGACCTATTATTTATGTTATTTTACTTTTCGGGATGGTGTTTCTGGATTCGAGGTAGATGGCCATGTTTCACAATAATTTTTCTTTCTAGCTTGTTTTTTTTTTATGTTATAATGAAAGATTTTTCCCATAATGTCTCACTATTAAATAATAGAAAATTGCATTTTTCATTGGTTTTAGGAAAAAAAAAATTGTAGTATGTGAGTGAGATTTTTATTTTATTTTATTTTCTAGTTTCTTTTAATTCTAGGGGTTCCTTCATTCAAGTTCTCTTAAAATTTTAAACAGAAGGGTAAAATGTATTAAAATAAATAATTTGACAAGCAAGGGTGCCATTATGTATAACATGGATACAAATATAGACACCCTTACAAAAAATAATTTCGTCAATTTAGGTGAAATGTTAGATTTATCCCTCTAAATTTTTTGAACTTAAAAAAAAATTACCCTCTTAAATTAACAAATCAATACAAAATTCAAAACTCCACATAATTCGAACAAAATAGACATGTGAAAATTCTCAAATTTAATTGATAATGATAAGGAAAATTAGTCATTTTGCCCCTGATCAGATTTACCATCAGTATGAATTTATCCCTCACTTTTGATTTTGTATTCAAGTGCTTCTAGATGACAAATTTATTCTTCTTTTGCCTCCTCACTTTTGACTTAATATTCAACTGCCCCTTACAATGACAAAGTTATTTTTCTTTTGCTCTCTCACTTTTGACTTAGTATTTAAATGTCCCTAAAATAGTAAAGTTGTTATTCTTTTACTCTCTCAACTCTAACACCGTTAGAAAATTATTAATGGACAATAGCCAAATAATCATTTACTTTTTAAATAGCTAATAAATATTTTTTACTATTTTTTTTATATTAGACATTTCCAAAGAGCTAGTTTTTATGATTAAATAAATAAAATAAACGAAAAGAGGTAAAAGAAAAATAAATTTTTAATGGTTATATATGTATATGTAAAATAAAAAATAGACGAATAAAATAAATTTTGCATTAATTCACTAGTGTCAAAATATTTTTAAAAATTTTGTAAAAAAAACTGTATATTTTCATATACGAAAGGCTTTCTAGAAAATAAATGTCTATTTGCCCTATTATTTTTTATGAATGACTATTTTTCATAAAAAATAAAAGAGAAAATTTATGAAAATATGAAAAATAAGAAAGTAAATAGTTATTTCATTTTCTAGAAAGTCTTTCGCAATATGAAAATATGCAATTTTTTTTTATATAGCTTCTAAAAATATTTTGACACTAATGAATTAATGCAAAAATTACTCTATTTTATCTAAAAGTACTTTCTTAAATATCTTCTTATTCTTCTAAAGGTAAATGAACTCTCTTTTTTTTTATAAAAAAAGTGGCGCTTAACTAATGACCACCACTTACTACAAATTAAAGGAAAATGGCACACACACACACTACCAAGGTTTGAACCCCTGACCCCCCCAAACACAGGTAAATGAACTCTCTTAAATATTAAAATAGCAAAAAACCTATGAACCTTTAATTTATTACAAAAGCTTCAAAATGAAGTTAAACATCATGAGCTGCATATCGCACATTATAGCAGATATCTTATATCTTGCTTCCGGGCTAGGCAGTTACCATTATATTTCTCGTAAAGGAAATATTGTAGCTCATAGGCTCGCCAAACTTGGTCTTTATTCTGTTAATGATGATGTCTGGAAAAATTGTATTCCAGATTGTGTAGCTGGTCACGTTTATAAGGATTTTTCCTCTTTGTTTTAATAAAAAGGACCTCTTTTCCCTCAAAAAAGAAATTAAACATCATGAGCTGCATATCGCACATTTAAAAAAATAAAATTAGTTAGCTCGAGTTCTGTCTCATCTAATTAGTAAACTAATACAATAAACTATTAATCCTAGCTAGTTTAAATAGAATAGCTTTATTTGATATCATTTTTTTTTTTTTTTGAAAAGTTATTTGATATCATATTAGAATGAAAAAAGTTAGTACTTTTTCTAATTTGTAGTACTTTCTCTTTCTACGGATTCATTGGTGATTTTCAAAGAAGAATAAGAATATATCTCCCTTTTATTGATGCTTTACTTGACTAGCTATACATGCATATATACACATAAGTGTTAGATATACATAATGGATTAATAAACCAAATATAATCTCAGAATCTATCATGTCAAATTGTCAGGAAAAGATTTGTTGAGAGAAACCCGTGACTAACCTGAATCTATCGCGTTTGACAGCAAATGATGAGATCACGTAAGCGGAAGCGATTAACTAATTAGAGCCTGAAGGTAGAAGGTCTTCCACAGCCAGAATATTCTATGTATGCTCAATAGGTCTCTCTCTATTGATGGAGGCAGAGGAGAAGAGCACACATTCTATTTGGCTTGGGGACCAAAACCGTATAGTTATGTCTTTATATACTAGTCACTAATAGAGACTCCATCAATCTTTATTGGACTAAGATTAGGTAATCACATATTACAGAGTCCACACTTAAACACTTAATAGGTAATTTCCTAAGCCCAAAATTAGATCACTTAATGGCTTCACTTAATTAGACAGTTCTAATATATAATTGTTATAAAAAACTGTGACCCACATATTAAGTTACAAACGTGTAACCCAACAATAGGCACCAATATATTGGATTGGAACCATATATTTATACAGGTGCGCGCGCGCTTTAAAGCCATAGGTCTCGACAACACATAGTGGGTCTTCCACTCACCGATATGCCCTGCTCTTTATTCCTCTCGAAAATCAAACAATATTAATGTCTTTAATTCCTGGTTTCTCATGATTGAGAATTTAAGGCAAAATGGTTGAGGGTAGACTTTCTATAAGGACTGAGAACCATCCAAATACGCCAGGACATATTATGTAGTCAAATATTGGATCATACATACACATCATGATCGTTAAGTCGTGGATTAAACTATTCAGTACTAAAATTCTACTTGGCGTTTTCAAAACAAAAAAAAAAATTCTACTTGGCCAAGTTGAAATTAAAAAAGTCTATTAAAAAAGAAAAAGAGAGAGAGAAAGAGAAAGGGAATAGAAAATAACTCTTGTTTGTGGCTATTGAAAAAGCACCACTAAATGCAAAGCCGGCATATGTGTTATTTACGTAATAAGAGCAGCCAATGACACACGGAAACGTTATTTGGCAATCTTTCATAATTAACTAAGCATTAGCAAGACGAAAGGTTTCTCCTTTTAAGAATGAATATTTGTTCCAATAAAAAGATTACGTTATCCATACCTTGGCTGATTTGAGAATTGGGATTAGTTTATTCTCATTAAATGTGCCTTTTCTTGAAAAAAAAAAAAAAATAATTGTTAGTGCAGCGTGACTCATAATATAAGCATAAAATATTTGAGCAAAAGACCTAAGGTGCATTCTTTGCGTTTTGGAAATTGCTATATGGAAGTTGAACTTGGGAATCACATTGGTGGTGTGGGGTTGGGGATTCTACCACTAGAGGAAAAAAGGATGTAATTGTTGGGTAGGTGAAGAGGAGAGGAGAACAAGGAGGTAGTAGGACATTGGTATTGAAATAATTTCATCCCTTGAAGTTCTTTTCTTTTTGCCTTGTTAATTATATGTGTGGAATATAACATGTGAAGTAAAGAACTCTATCTCCTCACATCCTTTAAATACTTCTTTTTTACAAAATAGAAGTCAATTCATAAATCATAACTACAAATTATTTTCTCCAGCAAAAAAAAAAAACTACAAATTATTTTATTTCGTGTTAAATTATGTAATTTGGTGGTCAGCAAGAAAAATGCTACAACGCAACGAGCCAATAATTAAGTGCATAACTTACATGTATGGAAGTTAAATCTCTATTAATATATAGTGCTAAATAAGATAGTATTTTTTTGCAACGTTAATGCTTGAGTGCAAAATATGCATACATTAGAAACTCGTGCCTGTGGCTCATAGAAAATTAAATTAAAGCAAAGACAGATGAGGTAACAAACTTAATTATTACATCACAATTTTTTATTTATGTAAACATTATGATAAATATTAAAATCTATTTAAATAAATGACTGATGCTTCTAACCAAAGCACTAAGAGCACGAAAAAAAAAAAAAAAAAACTTTGTAACTTTCTTAAACTCTCAAAATTTTTTGCGTATTCCTTTCCAATTAAAAGAATAGAAAATAAAATAAATTTTTTCGCCGGCAGAGAACTGCAAATTTTAAAATTTTATTGGATATTGTTTTACTGTTTTTACGGCTGGGGCCGTAGTTTCGTGGACGACAAGCAATTTGCACAATGCTTTGGTGCGCTCCAGTTGAGGTTTCACATGAGGTGCAAAATGTGTAATTATATGGTAAAACAAGGACTATTTGGATTATAAAAATAATAAAAAAATCGGCGAGTTAATTAACGCTGACGTGGCTTAGTATTTATCGTTATCGCTTTGCTTTTCGGCTTCGCCTGTGACCCACCACCACCTACAGCTCACGGTGGAAAGGCGTCGTCCAGCGGTTTCCTTTTCTTTTCATTTCCATCCCGTGGCGTGGCACCAACTTTTGTCGGCTCAATTTCTCGTCCCATTTATATATCGTGAGACAACAAAAAAAAAAGAGGAGGAATAATCAGGGTGGTATATTGGAATCTTTTTTGTTGTGTTACGTGTATGTAATTGGTACACAACTATACGATATTTGTACTATCAACATGTATATACTTCTTTTTTTTTTTTTTCCCTTTTTGTTTCAAGTAAAAAATATGCCCATGCTAAGTTCGTTGAACATTTTTTTTAAAAATTCGTTGAACAAGTAATACGATAAAATTTTATTTTTGTTTGAAAAGAATATTAAACCTTTAAAATTGACAATATTAAATTTTAAAATTTGTAAAAAAATAAAAAATAAAAGGAATGAAGAAAGAAAATAGATAAGTGATAACGGGCCATCTTACAATTTTTCATTACATGCTCATTCAAAAGTTGTGTGTAAAGTTTTGTCCAACTTTTAAAAAAAAAAAAAGACAAAATATATTTTTACAAAATATGTTGTAATTGTTCGATAATTGATTAAAGGGTGTGAACTGCCATCTAATGATGGAATTTAAACGGAAAATTGGAAAGTACATTGAAATCACAGTCGCAAAAAATTATTATGTCCTTTCTTTCTTTCTTTCTTTTTTCTGAATTGTTTGGTTAAAAAATCATAGATTTCTAGTCAAAATTGATTTATGGTTGTTAGGTCCAAAAATTTGGTATTCTTAATGGCAAAGTTTTGAGAACTCAAGTTGATAAAAAGAAGATGATGCTGTTACAACAAGTCTGAAGTTATTACAACAAGTGTTGGTTTTTCAATAACTGAAACTTGCGTTTTTCTTTATATGGAAACATTCTAGAATGTACTCAAACGTGTTTTGTTTCTATATTTGATGATTCTGGTGATAATATAGGTGAAATATAAATAGAATTTCGTGCATAGCTGGTTAAGATATTTTCCTATTAATTTTTAATCAATTCCTTTTATATTTACCATATATATCATTGATTATTTCCTCATTCTTTTGTCATTGATTGATATCTGATTACCTCTTATTATTCAATGAATTTGGACAGGTTTCTAAAGTGAATTCATAAGGATTTTCGTCCTTAATTATTGCTAGAAATTCACCCATCAATTAATTAAGCTTCCTTTAGTTAATTGATTTGATTTGATGAGTTGTTGTGATCAGATTTTCTGATCTATTGCAACAACTCTGGATATTTAAGGAAAGATTGGTTAATTTTCTTAAATCTTTGCTTTTGATTGATATTGATTGAGATATGATTTTCTAGGTTAATTATCAATCTTTGGCAGGTTAAATGAAGATTTCCAGCTATCCAAAATGTGTCCAAACCGAATCAAAGGAGCAATCATGAATCTAGACATTTTCCTAGTAAGTGCAACAATTTTCTGGCTGATTATAACATTTATGGAAAGATTTTGATTTTGTTATTAACTCTTTCCTTATTTGATTTCAGCCTATTCACACTACAATGGACGACCAAGGGGACTGAAAATCACCTATAAAAGCTCTTCTATTCCAAAAAATTTTAGATGCACTTAAAAGAGAAAAATACATTGTAATAGAGCTTTTATTTGTACCTAAACTATGAGAAAAAGAGAGCTTCTAAAAAAGAGTTTTGGAAGTTTGTTTCTGTGTGAGCCTTGAATGTTCTTAGAGTGATTAGCTCTAGGAAAATCACTTGAGATTGTAAAAGTTCTTCGGGAGAAGGGCTGGGTGTTCTTCGGGAGAAGATTGGTTCTAGTACATAGGAGGGAGTCCTAGTGTGTGGAACTGAAAGTCCGCCGTAGCAGAGAAGATTGATCCTGCTAGATATATTTTAAGGAACAATTGTTTGGTTTAAGATGGATTCAACAAAATCATTGGAAGACAATCTTGATGACTTTAAGAGGATTACTGTAAGTTTGGCTAATATTGATGAGAAAATTAATAAAGAAATTTGAGCTATTATCATCTTAAATTCATTGCCTGATTTTTATAAAAACTTAAAGTTAGCTATCAAGTATGGAAGGGAATTACTTTCCCTTGATGATGTTCTTGGAGCTCTAAAATCTCGTGATCTTGAAATCAATATTGAGAAATGATCTAATGGTGAGGGGCTGCAAGTTCGTGGCAGAACCCAGAAAAGAGACAAATCCAAAAGGAGAGGAGAGTCGAGATCACAATCCAAAGGAAGAAAAACCTGCCGGAACTGTCACAAAGATTGGCATATTCGGATAATTTTCCCAGAAATAAAGAAGAATAATGATCAAGATCAAACTGATACGGCCAATATCTCGGATAGATTTCACTCAGCTGATATGTTTATTGTTGCATCAGAGAGTTCCTATGAAGATTGGGTCATGGACTCAAGATATACCTTCCATATGACGCTAACGAGGGACTAGTTGTATGATTTTTAAAAGATGAATGGTGAAAAAATTCTCATGAGGAACGATAATGCTTGTGAAATCATTAGTATTGGCTTTGTAAAATTCATATTATGGGATGGTTCTTACAAAGTACTGGAGAATATGAGATTAGTGCTAAGTTGAAGAAATCTAGTTTCGCTTGAAATGCTTGATGGAAGTGGATACTCATACAGATATGAGAATGAGGTGATGAAGGTGTAAAAAAGTGCCATGGTGGTTCTGAAAAGCATGTTAAAACATGGCCTATACATATTGCAAGGTGAAGCTGTTAATGGGACTTCTACTATTGCGACAGAAAGTCCTGATCTGCAAAAAAATCTTCATGTTATGATAGGGACTCCTACTATTGCGAATTATGATGTTATAACATAGAAATCAGACCAGACAACAATATGGCATAAGAGATTGAGTCATATTAGCATTAGAGGTTTGTAAGAATTCTGCAAACAAGGTATTTTGGACTCAAAGAAGATTTCAACACTCGATTTATATGAGTCATGTGTACTGGAAAAGTCTCACAAGCTCAGATTCACAATGGCTACTCAATCTACGAATGGGATCCTTGAGTATGTACACTTGGACTTATAGGGATCCCCTTAGGTACCTTTCTCTCTTAATGGTGCTCAATATTTTATTCTTTTTGTTGATGATTATTTACGAAGGATTTGGGTTTATTTCTTAAGACATAAAAATGAAGCTTTTGCTAAATTTAAGGAATAGAAGACCCTTATAGACCACCAAATCTGTAAGAAAATTAAAAAGCTTAGAATTGATAATGGTTTAGAATTTTGCAGTGGTGAGTTTAATCAAAATTGTGCTCAAAAAAATATTTTTAGGCATAAAACATGTTCTGATACTCCCCAACAAAATGGGTTAGCTGAACGTATGAATAGGACTATACTTAACAAGGTTAGGTGTATGCTTCATGATTCTGGTTTGCCTAAGAAATTTTGGGTTAAAACAACACACACTGCATGCTATTTGATAAATAGATCACCATCATCAGCTATAGGTTATAAGATACTAATGGAAGTTTGGTCAGGTAACCTACCTAGTTTAATACATCTTAGACCATTTAGATGTATTGCTTATGTTCATAAAAGTCAAGGAATATTGAATTCTAGAGCCATCAAATCTGTGTTTTCAGGATATCCACCAGGTAGTAAGGGTTATAAGGTGTGGTTAATTGATAATAAGAAATGTGTTACTAGCCGAAATGTCATTTTTAATGAGAATGTTTTTTTTTTTTTTTAATAAAACTATCTTGTTGGACACTAACACTTTGTCTAAGAATGAGACTTTCCAGTTTGAGGTGGAGAATTCCATAAAGCTTGATCAAGTTGCAGGTACTTATAGCTTTGAAGGTGCAAACTTGGAAAGTGAAGGTGAAACTGAAGGGGAATCAACTGCAAGTAGAGCAGCAGAGGAACGTGATGCTGCAACATCATAAATAAAAGCTGCAGAATCCCAGCATGATGTTACAACCAAGCAGTCAGATCAACCAGATATTACAACATTAGAGACTGTAAGTCCAGATCGTGTTACAACATGTATAGATTCACCAAGAAGAGATCAAGCGCCTAGTCCGAGGAGACTTACTAATTTTCTCTTATCTAGAGACAGACCTAGAAGGACAATCCGACCTCTTCCACATTTTACTCATGCTGATATCATCTCCTATGCACTCAATGTTAGCGATTCCATTGAGTTAGAGGAATTAGAGAGTTTTATTAAAGCATGAAAGAGAAGTAATAAGGACGATTGACTAAAAAGCAATAGAAGAGAAAATGCATTCACTCATGAAGGACAAAGACTTAGAAGTTGGTTGATAGACCTTTATACAAAAAGATTATTAGGTACAGATGGATTTTCAAGAGGAATCACGACATTCCTAGAGTAGAACCAGCTAGATTTAAGGTAAGAGCAGTTACCAAAGGATTTTTATAAGTTAAAGGTATAGACTACCACTAAGTATTCTCACCTGTTGTCAAGCACTCATCTATAAGGCTCATTCTAGCTATGGTAGCCATGAATGACTTGGAGTTAGAGTAGCTTGATGTGAAGATAACTTTTCTATATGGTAACCTTGATGAAGAAATTTTCATGGAGCAATCAGAAGGTTTCATTAAGAAAGAAGCTGAGAACAAGATATACTTCTTGCAAAAATCCTTGTATAGACTCAAGCAATCTCCTAGGCAGTGGTATAGAAGATTTGACGAGTTCATATTATTTAAAGACTTTAAAATGTCTGACTTTGATCATTGTATCTACTACAAAATGACAAAGAAGGATATGTTCATGTACTTGCAGCTTTATGTAGATGACATGCTTATAGCTTGTCGAGATAAAGATGAAATTCAGGTGTTGAAAAAAGTCTTGGATACTGAATTTGAGATGAAAGACCTGGGGGCAGCTAAGAGGATCTTAGGAATTGAGATTCGAAGGGATAGAACAACGAGATTCTTACACTTTCTAAAAGGATACTTGAACAAGATTCTGAGGGTATTTGGGATGAAGGATTCAAAGGCTGTTGCAACACTAATTGCGGCTCACTTTAAACTAAGTCCAATTAAGGAAGAATCGACTGAAGGAGAAAGAGAATACATGGTTGGAGTTCCATATTCCGACGTGGTTGGAGCAAAATGTATGCCATGATTAGCACAAGGCCCGACTTTGCCCTTAGTGTTAGTTTGGTGAGCAGGTTTATGAGTGGACTAGCAAGAGTTTACTAAGAAGCTGTGAAATAGTTACTCAGGTATCTAAAAGGTAAGTTGAATATTGGATCAGTTCACAAAAAGAGCATATATTCTAGTAGTGGCTTGGTGGGCTACTATGATTTAGACTATGCTACAGATCTGGACAAAAGAAGATCATCGACTGGTTATGTTTACACAGTCAGTGGGAATGTTATTAGTTGGAAGTCTAATCTACAATTTATCGTAGCTTTGTCTACAATAGAGGCAAAGTATGTGGCTCTTACGCAGGCTATCAAGGAAGAAATGTGGCTACAAAGGATTACTAAGGAACTAGGCTTCAAGGAACATGCATGTTGTGACAGTACATTGTGATTCAAAAAGTGCCATACATCTCTCGAAGAAAGTGCATTTCATAAGAGAACCAAACATATAGATGTTCGACTATATTTTGTGAGAGATATTATTGCACAAGGGCATATTAAATTGGAGAAGATTTCTACACTCAAGAATCCTGCAGACATATTAACGAAGGCGATTTTGGTAAGCAAGTTCAGGGAAGTTTTGAGCTTACTGAACGTCTTACCTACTTAAAGACTAGTGGAGTTACGGGGACCTCTAGTTCGGATTTACAACCAAATCTAGAGTCAAGGTGGAGATTGTTGACTTTGGTGATAACTAATTTGGTTAAATTAGTTAGGAGTTAGTTAAGATTCAGCTTAATTACTCTAACTAATTCTTGATGATGTGTCAACTAAGTCTTTGATTTTAGGCTCAAAGTGTGAGACTCGTTCTGTATATATATGCTCTGTTTCATAGGCCAAAAACAGAGTGTAGGAATTGAGTGTCTATTGAGAGTTGCTGTTATACAGCACATGTTGCAACATTAGTGATTTCTCTGTTTCATGTTGCAACATTAACTCTGTATTCTGCGAGTTGAGAGATTCGTGATTGTACTACTGAGAAGCTTAAGAGTAGCTTATAGTGAGAATCTTGCTCTGTAATTTGAGAGTACATAAGGGTATAATCTTCTTAATCGATAGTGGATTCGATTAGGGACAAGTTCTCTACCTTGGATTTACAATTTTCACATTGAAAACTGGAACCAAGTAAATCGTGTTTGATTTCTTTCTTACTCTAGTTTTTTCACGTTATTTTTGATTGATTGATTGGTCTAATTGTTTCACTAACAATATAGATTTTAGTGTGCTATATATGTCTTGTGGAAACTAGAGAACAAAAAAAGTGCTCAAACATGTTAATGTTCAAATTAGCTGCATAACTAGAAATATAGAGGCACATAGTCTGGTCAACACATACAATTCCAATCATAACTCATTAACGAAAATTGGAAAAGTCATAGAGGTTTCACTTTATGGTCCTTATCTTTCCTATTTTGGCATTCATAAGAAAGATGTAGATATGGACTTCGCATTTGGGGAACTTCTACGACACGGTATAACAATTTTACCATATTGATATAGTAAGTTAAAAGGGTTCTAATAAAATAAGAGAACTAGGGGTCCACTACAATTTTGTCAAAAAATACACCACACGGTATACAATTAGCAACAAAGTGAACAACTATAACATTATTTGCTTAAAATTTTGGGAAAGAAGATGACTAGAGACACCATTATAGTTACATGGATCTACTGATTTTATCACTTGCACTTTTGAATCAATCATGATTTATTTACTTCAATTTTTTTCTTTTTCTTTTTAAACTGTTTCTCTAGCTAAACTATACAAACTTTGAGGGACACAAAGTTGTAGCATACTACGAGGTAGATTCCATAAAAACTTGCTCCCTCTATTAATATCATTTTATTTTCCTTGTTCTATTTTTCCTTTTCAAAATAAAGAGAAAAAAATTAATTAAGTCTATGTTAAAAATAATAAAAAGTGAATCTATTACCACACATCTGTTTATTCTTCTCACATTATTTCTAAAATTATATTTTTAAATAAAATTTTAAAAATATAAACTACTAATTATATCTCTAATTATTCCCAAACTACCCTTATATTTAATTTTGAGTTTCTTTTCAATTTTATCTTTTCTATTGGCATCCACTCTCCCACTTAATTTTTTGCTCATGACTCTCCCACTTATTTTCACTGTTCTCCCTTCTTTTTCTTTTTCTCATCTCGTGTTTATTAAACCAGGAACCAATTAGAAATATTTACTCCACGTCAGGTTATAGTTCCACTAATCCAATTCAACAAGATTTTTCTTTTTAGAATTAATCAACCACTCATCCAATTCAACAAGATTTTTCTTTTTAGAATTAATAATGAGAATGTTCATATTTAGGAATCAAAAATAAATTGTAAAGTTTCAACAGAATATAAAATTGCTCTTCCCTTAATTACTCACTCACACACACACACACATATAATAAAATGCAAAAGTAAGAAAAGTATACTTCGGCAATTGCAGACCAATCCTATTGATTTTCATGTTTGTGAATCGCCATTTGACCATTTATTGAAACTTAGCAATTGATCCAAACATTTCATGAAAATTTATAAATTTCTTTTACAACCACTAATTCCATGGAAATTAAATTAATCGTCATGATTGCAATTCCTAATTCAACATTTCATGAAAATTTATAAATTTCTTTTACAACCACTAATTCCATGGAAATTAAATTAATCGTCATGATTGCAATTCCTAATTCTCAAATAAATGCAATCCTTGAAACCCGGATAAATTGAAGCATCAATTTTATGGTTATATGTACAAAAATGAGATTTCACAATGGCTTATTTCGGTAATTAAAGAATTTAATAAAATGAGGTGTACGAAGAGCAAATATTTGAGTGGCAATAGACATGCCCATAATAAAAATAGGATAAATGACCATGTTGGTCCTTAAACTTTAAATTGCGTTAATTTGATTTTTAAACTTTAAATTGCATCATTTTGTTCCTTAAATATTAAAAAAAGTATTATTCTGGTCCTTTTCGTTATATATTTTGTTTTATTCTTAATAAAAAGGACATATGGGACACTTGTTATTTTTTGTACTTATTTCATATCCAAAAAAATAATCATCACTATGAAGAGATTAGAATATAAATTGATCAACAGTTTAAAAATGATTGGTTGAACAAAAATTAGCTGCATATTGGATAATAATGCAATGTAGGACTGTCCAAAATACGATATTTTGTTAAAATCACTAATAGAATGAGAAATGCAATTCATTAGCTCATTCTGATTAGAATCAAATAAAACATATAGTAAAAAGTATAAAAATGAAACACTTTTAATAGTTTAAGGACCAATACGATACAATTTAAAATTTAAAGACCAGAGTGAGACTTTTTCCTTAGTTCAGGGACTAATATAGTCATTTATCCATAAAAATATATCCTTTGGGTGGGTTTATTACAACTCTTCTATTCACTCTTCCTACACCTCTATTCTAGTCATTTTTTATTTCCAAAAAGACGATGTATAAAATTATTTTACAGTACATAATTAGTTTTAAAAATCTCTTCACTCACAAAAGAAAAAAAAAAAACCAGAGAGGATAAGTTAAGGCCATTTGATGATTAACTATTTATATGCATTGTAATTATCATTTGGTGAACAGATAACGAAAACAATTCGCTAAATTACCGTGACAATCTTTACATCTCTTTTTTTTATATATACAATTTATATTCCTTTCCTTCCTCTAATGTGAATTCTATTTTTAAGAATCAAACTCTTCCAATGATTTCTGAAAAAGAAATATATTATATGTATAGCACCTCTAAAATAAATCCAATTTCTCAGCGATTCACAATTCACACTATGTATATATAGATAATATGTGTAATCATAAAATCAGTATAACACCTTATTTCAGTGATTCACGATATATATGTATATATACATGTATATGTGCAATCATAAAATCAGTATGTCATTCTCGAAGTTAAAAAATGCATACATAGAAATAAGATTAATATTTCTTATCTAAAAAAAAAAAAAAAGTGCTGTGAGAGGATCCTTTCAACCTATTTAGAGAGAAATCTCCAAAAAAAAAAAAGGGGGAAATATATTATTATGTTTTTTTCTTTTTTTGTTCTTTTTTTTTCCTTCTTCTAGTAAAATGATTCATGTTTGTATGAAAAGCACAGAAGGAGAAGAAAATAAATCAGTAGAGGAATTAGTAGGGGTACGGGTGGAAAGAGAAAAAGATAATTACAATATTTAGGGATAGTTTAGGAATAATAAAAAGTATATTAATCATTAATTCAATATTAAATTTTAGGTAAAATTGTGGTTTTAAAAATATTGTGTGGAGAGTAAAGGTGACAATAGACTACCCATATTTAGAGATGTAAAGTGGATCGAATCAGGCTCTGGCCTAGGTCCGGCCCACTTAAAATATAGGCCGAGTCGGCCTATATTCTTATTAAGGAACCTGGCTCACAGGCCCATCTCACATTTTATGCAGACTTAAGTGAGTCATGCCTATGCGGGCCACAATGTGGTCTAATTTTGTTGTTTTTTCTATGCTTTAAAATATTAAATATGTGTTTTAGAAAAAATATTAAATATGAGCCTAAAACC
>JXTC01000037.1:310422-367716 GCA_002914845.1 Trema orientale
TTTTTTTTTTTTTTTTTTTCTTTTCTACAATTTAAAGAAAATTCTAAGACGCGGTATTCAGTGCGCGTTACTTATGGCCTGGGATTTGAGTGAGAGAGCTAGCTAGTATCTTAAAACATGCGAGAAATTGACGATAAATTGGTTATTGGCGGAGATAAGATTCGGAATCAGATTTGTCCTTCTATATGCGTATGTACCCTCTATTCTAAAGCCGTTAAAACAAAAGCCCAGTGGGACGTAAAAAACAGAGAAAAATGGCCTTGGAAAACTCCTGAAAAAAGCATCATCACCATCATATATAGACAAACCTCAAAGGCTCAAACCAATTGTTTGGTTCTCTTTTTTCTTTCTTTTATTACATTTTTTAATCAGACCCATTTCAGATTCATAATCATTTGTCTCTCCATTCTCTTTCCTTTTCACTTGTCTGGTTTGATTTTCATTTTTTTTTTTTGGTTGCGGAAATTATAAAGAAGAAAAAGAACATATAGTAAGAGGGGGGAGTTTTGTAAGTTATTATTTGATGAAAGATGAAATTTTGCAAGAAATACCAAGAGTACATGGAAGGCCAAGAGAAAAGGCTACCCGGGGTTGGATTCAAGAAGCTCAAAAAGATTTTAAAGAAGTGTAGAAGAGATTTCCAGTCCCAGAAACACATTAATGGAGTCCTTGATGTTCGATCCTGCCCCCACCAGTGCTCAGGTTATTAGAAACAAAAAACAACTATTATTTCTTGAATTCTTTTTTTTTTTTTTTTGGTTTATCAATGACTTTAAATTTCTGGGTTGTGGTTGATTTGTACAGATTTCGCCAAACGTGACAGAATTCTTTTTTCTTTTCTTTTTTTTTTTTTTAAATCTATATCGTTCTCATTTCTCACTATTAGCTTTGTGAAATTATAGGTTGAGACCTCTATTTTTTCTTTGCCTACTCTAATAGTAATAGCTGATTGTGAACTCACTCTCCGTCTCGCCAACTGTCTCTACTACTTATCAAGTCGCCAGTCCCATCTTACATATTGATGAATCAAAAAAATGATAACGACAACTATTATCTGGTGTTTCTTCTAAATATATTTTTAAAGATTCTAATTGTTTTAAGCATCATCCTTAGAGTGAGTGTAACCTGATAGATGAGACACTTATTTATTGCCTGTAACTAAAATTTTAGCTGGTCTGACAGTAGGAGTACACAGATCAACATTTTTGACTCGATAACATGATGCTTTTAAGTATGAGAACCTGATACCTTATGTTTAAAATAGAGGATTCTGTCACTAGCATTATGAATAAATCCTAATCCTAAGTTCTGGGGGCTACTAGAAGTGTTCATAAAAAAGAAACACAGTATCCTTTTCTTTTTCTTTCTTTTCTTTTTTTTTCTTTTTCCCCCTAAAAACTTTCAGTTTGGTTTTTGCAGTGTGTGATGGAACCTTCTTCCCTTCCCTTCTCAAGGAAATGTCCGAAGTAGTGGGGTGCTTCAATGAGCGAGCACGGAAATTGCTTGAGCTACATCTAGCTTCTGGTTTCAGAAAGTACTTTTTCTGGTTTAAAGGCAAGCTTCAAGGTAACCACGCTGCTTTAACTCAAGAAGGCAAAGACCTTGTTACTTATGCGCTGATCAACGCCATTGCTATGCGTAAAATTCTGAAGAAATATGATAAGGTAACCTTCGTTTGTCTCAGTTCTAAGTTAATATTCATGAATATTATGCTGGGGTCTCTTTTTAATGTGATTTTCTTGACTTTTGGTTCGGAGAACAGATTCATTACTCAAAGCAAGGACAGGCCTTCAAGTCACAAGCCCAAAGTATGCACATTGAAATCCTTCAGAGTCCATGGCTTTGTGAACTAATGGCTTTCCACATCAATTTAAGGGAAACCAAGGCCAAGGCCATGAAGAAGCTTGGATTTTTTGAGGGATGCTCCCTCAAATTTAATGATGGGAAGCCATCCCTCACTTGTGAGCTCTTTGATTCTGTCAAGCTCGATATCGATTTGACTTGTTCTATATGCTTGGTAAGTCCCTAGATTTCATTTTGCTAAGACCCTTACTCATTTCTGACTCCTAATAAGACCCTTACTGGTTTCTTGATGTGTTTTTGTGTTTTCTTTTCAATTTCTTTTTTCTTTCTTAACAGGACACAGTTTTTGATCCGGTCGCTCTGACTTGCGGTCATATATTCTGCTACATGTGTGCCTGCTCCGCTGCTTCGGTGACGATTGTAGATGGACTAAAGTCTGCAAAGCCTAAAGCAAAATGCCCTCTTTGCCGAGAGGTATAGCAATGTTATACATAATGGAATTTCTTTTTCCCTTTCCATTTTCTCATTTCATGTTTTGTTTATGCAATTAGAGTTGGTAGCCATGAATGCAATCAAGTCTCTGTAAGTACTTCTAATTGTCATTAGGCAGTTGATCATAATGGTAAAACAATTCGTTCAACGGTAATTCCTTCATTTACCCCATTAACAATTCATGTGAAAAAAAACTACTTCAAGTCTCTGTACAATTTAAGTGAGACTTGTCCAAATCAACTAAGAATGAACAAAATTGCTGGAGAGTGCTCAATAACGAAACAGACACATCAGTAAAGGTCGAGTAGAAGTATATAATTGTCACTTGATATAATATTTTTTTCTTATTATATCAGGAAGGAGTGTACGAAGGTGCTGTACACTTGGAGGAGCTTTGCATTTTATTAAGCCGAAGGTATGTCACCTAGTCTACTACATAAACCATTAGCATTTTGCATAGGTCTTGTTTCAGATTGCTCAATCTGACGCCAATTTCTCATTCTAATTGATCATTAACTGAACAGCTGCCATGAATACTGGGAGGAGCGGCTTCAAACAGAAAGAGCCGAGAGAGTTCGACAAACCAAGGAACACTGGGAATCTCAATGTCGAGCCTTCATGGGTGTCTAATTGGACACTCTCTCTCTCTCTCTCTGTACATTTGGTGTTCGTAATTGCTGAAAGTCCCACTTATAAACTTCTTATTGTTTTGGATGTTTCGTGTTCTGTACAGGCCTTAATCCAGTCTTGGAATAAAACGCTGTATATGTCTTTGCACATGGGTAGAACTGTTGCATACCGCTGTAATCTCATCTTTTCCGAACTGAAATGAGATTAGTATCGCAAGAAAGTATTGCCCTTGACTAGGCTCTTTAAAAATATTGTTTTTCCCATCTTTCAGATAAGTTTCCCAAAAAGATAAAATTCTAATTGAATGACTCGGTTCGGTGCATCCGTGCATAAATAAAAACGATGCATTTCTTAAAGTGGTGGAACTGTCGTTTCGACCTAATAATTGGTCAATGGAGAAACGATGGCGGAGATTACATTACAGGCTATGAACATGGAAGTCTAAATTTGATCACTAGCGCCGAGTAAATAGTCCCAAAGTCAAAAAAAAACAAAGAAAAGAAATATATATACATATATTGGCAAATGGTTTTCAGCCCACAATAATACGTCGGTAGGGAATCAATAGCAAAGTCAGTAATTGCATTTATTCCATACTTAAAAAAATCAGAAACGCAACATTCAAGTATAGGCCACTTAAAAATTGAAATGAGAAAAAGTTCTCAACGCAAAACTAAAATGCCATCAATACTTGTAGTTTATGACCGCAAGACTCCAATACATTTAGATTATCGAACTCCTACTTATCCTAGTGGTGCCACACCACCTCTCAAGACAAACAAAGATGCTAGTCTCTCTCGCAAAATAATGACAATTCGAGGATTAATACAATTTGCCTCGGGTTCTTATGATTCAAAACTGTGAAGTTAAATCATATGGGGCAAACATCATTATCAACCAAGAATACAAGAAAGCTAATATTATTGTTCAAAATGCCCCAAATGTTTGTACCACTCAGAACTCGCCATTCTCAATTGGACAATATCAATGGGTTTCTATCTTTATACATACGATATCTTATGCATAGTTTCTCCAAGGTTGCGGTCGAATGCTGCAGTGAGTTCAGTTTTCTATCCATGAACATACCCTGCCAAACAACCAAAAACTCGAGTGAGACACCCAAAGAAATCAAAGAATCTCAAACTCCATTCAGAATGCTTCTTTCTAACCTGATAATTGTCCCCATATTTTTCAACAAGCTGACCAATGTGGAGCCGCTGGATGGCAGTCAATGGTTGTGGAGGCACAGATTTCCCATCTCTTCGTTTTTTTCCCAAAGCGGATTTCAAATCTATGTGATCGAAAGAAAAAAAAGTCATTTAAAAAAAAAAAAATGAACATCAGGAAGTATCAAATTAACTCAAAAGAGCTCCTATCCATTAAGTTAAAATGGAAATTTTACTTCTTTTAAGTGCAATTAAGCTTCTTTACACATGACATACCATAGAATTTTACACTCTGAAGTAGCTGACTACTAGGTCAACACTAAAGCTAAGAACCGAAAGAATCATGGGTCCTATAGAATTTGCACCCTCTATTCTCAGCTCAATAACCCTTTGCCACGCTTATCGATTCAAATCGAAAATGGGAATTATCCTCTATTATCAGCTCACAAACCATTTGACCCCTTAAACCCTAACCCAGAAAATAATATTCTAATCAACTACGCTTTGAGAACAAGAAACTGACCGTCTTCTTCGAGGTCGCTTCCGGTATCAATGGGGTCATCGAGGTCGGCATCTTCACCAGACTGCGACGAATCCGGAGTGGGGAGGACTTGGAGAGAATCGAGCTGGACCATGTGAGGGGTGCGGGATCGAACGCTGAGCAGGTTAGCGTTGGAAACGACGCCGAAAGACCTGTAGTTCTGGATAACACTGGCCTGGTCGTCCCATTTGGGGGCAGAAGGAGCAGAGGAAGAGGAGGAGGAGGAGGAGGAGGAGGTTTGTTGGAGCAAGGAGCGAAGCTTGGGAGGGAGATTGAAGGCGGGCTTGAAGACGTTAGGGTTCTTCCTGGGCAGCCCCACGCGCACCTTCGGCCTCGATCTCTTGTACTTTCTTCGCGACCCTCCCATCCCTGATCTCTCTCACCCTCAATCTGGTTGAGCTTTCTAGGGCAAAATTGAGGGAAGAAGTGGGTTTTAGACCTTTGGGGTTTTAGCTTCAGCTCTTAGGGCCGACTGCTCGGTCTGCTCAGATCAACTAAACGGTGCGTTTTATTTGAGAGAGCGTAAATATTAATATCACTGGTCCCTAGCATTTCACATGTTTTGCATATTGGTCCTTTTTTCGTTTTTTTGGGCATTCAAATCCTCATCTCTTTAATTTATTGGCATCCCAATGCCTTTTCCATCTAAAATTCCGAGATCATTTGAAGGGGATAAATTTTGTACCATTAATACCTAATGTTTCAATTATTATTATTATTATTAGCTAAGAAAACTTAAAGTTATTTATCTTTCATAGAAAGAAAAACGAACAAAAAGACCCCTAATACTCAAAATGCCAAATTTAATATATTCATTTTTTCTGGTTCTCAAAGCAACAAAAGAGAAATTTACAAGCAAAATATATATCTATATCAAAGATATACAAGGAAGGAATAACTACAAAAAAATACCCTGAAGTTTGGGTATTCTGTAATTTAAACCCTAAAGTTTGGACTCTGCAAAATAATACCCTGAAATTAAGAATTTCTGAAAATTAATACCCTGAGTTGACTTTTTGAATAATTTTAACTGATAAAATATAATAATATACTCAAAATTAAGATGAATAATATGGATTAATCTAGTTTTAATGGAGGATATTATTGTTTTTTCATTCCTAAAATTGGTCAAAAAAATCTGTCAAGAGTATTAATTTTCAGATTTTCTTAATCTCGGGATATTATTTTGCAAAGTCCAAAATTCAGAGTTTAAATTGTAAAATACCAAAATTTCAAAATATTTTTTTGCAGTTATCCCTACTAGGAAACCCTAATCCTAAAATCAAAAATCTAAATCCAACAAGAACATCGTATCAAGAAATTATTCTTAAACTAGGACTAAGAATATCAATTCATATTCAAATTTATATGGTACATGAGTGATCAAAGGAAGATAATTGGAGATGGTATAGATTGGATATCACCACACTGCCACCGGAATCATCACCACTTTTTATAGAGAAAGCTTCAAAGAAGAGACAAAAATACGGTTTTTTTTTTAATTATTTATCAAACAATACCTCTCGTATTGTATTAAAATTATCTTTTGTATTATTCAGTACAATGCAAGACTCGTGCCAAATATATATTGTATCTGGCTATTACAATATGGAGCTTTAATCCAGGCTGGCCTTATCTCATTAAATAATATGTAGACTTCAGTAAAAGATGACACACCTTAATGATATCATTTTCCCAATTCGTCCTTATTCCTCACAAAGCCCTTTATTTCAACTAAATAATTAACTTGGTTTTTTTTTTTTTTTTTAAAACATCACTTGACTTGATAATACCTCTCGTACTGTATTAAAATTATATTTTGTATTATTTAGTACAATACAAGAATGGTGCCAAACATATATTAATATCTGGCTATTACAATATGAAGCTTTAATCTAGACTGGCCTTATCTCATTATTTAACAAGTAGACTTTAGTAAAAATGACACATCTTAATAATATCATTTTCCCAATTTGTCATTATTCCTCACGAAACCCTTTATTTCAGCTAAATAATTGACTTAGTAATTTTTTTTTTTTAATATAAATATCACTTGACTTGATAATGAGAATTGTAATTACTCTTTCAATGTATTTCATTGAGATTTATCTATAGACCTCAAATCACTTTTACATGATATTTATCTTTTTAAAACAAATTTTGTCTTAAATTGAAGTAACATTGAATAGCACATAAAATATTATACTCGTAGCATTTTGAGAAGTTGCTGAGAAAACATTTTTATTCTTTTTAAAATCAGAGCATTAATCTCAAACTTGCAATGTGGCTTTCTATCTTTCCCTCCACTTCTCATCCAATTCTTCAATAATATCACTAATACTAATATAATTACAACAGTTACGCGAATAATAAAATTATAATATTGGCAAGTAGATTTCGAAATATTACAAAGTTGCACAATTTGAGGAAAATGGCTGATGCTTTTTCTCTTCGCCCTCTGCAAGTTAAATTATTTAGAAAGCAAATACTTGCCAAGCTGATTAGACTAACTACGGGTCCCCAAATTGGGAGGCCAAAAAAGGCAAAAAAAAAAAAGAAAAGTTTATTACAGTCCTGATGAACGGTTGGCATACTCTTGAACCAACGCCCCAAAGAGCGATGGCCTCTCGATCAACCGCGACGGTTTGTCAAATTCTTTCGCTCGCCCTGTCGTCGTATAGGAAAAGAAAATCAGGCAAAATAGTTTCAACGACGTACGGAACAACCAAACGACGACTAAAAACAAAGACAGTTTTACTATTCGAGAACAAGGAACGACAGCTAACCTGCGTCGACGACCAAAACTCTGTCGCAGTCCATGACCGTGGGGATTCTATGGGCGATGCTGATGATGGTACACGAGGCGAAGTCCTCTCGGATGATCCTCTGGATTACGGCGTCGGTCTGGGAATCGACGGAGGCCGTGGCCTCGTCCATGAACAACAATCGGCTGCGCTTGAGCATCACGCGCCCCAGGCAGAGAAGCTGTCTTTGTCCGACGCTCCAGTTGTCTCCATTGTCGACCACTGCGGCGTGTTACAAGTAATGAAATTCATTTGTTTTGAAGATAGAAGTGCGAGAGATATTTGAAAAAGGAAAGTTATTGTGGGAAATGAATGAAGTACTTTACCTGGAGCATCAAGTTTCTCTGGTTTTGCAGCCACCACGTCCTTAAGTTGGCAACGTTCAAGGCTCTACAGACACGATAGAGATTGATTGATTAAAACACAACAATTTAAATAAATAAATAAAAAGCACTCTCAACACGAAAACGACAAACACAAACAATTAGACGACAATAAACTTTAAAAAACATACTGTATAAAACGGCGCCCGTCTCAACTTGAAAAAACTACAAAATGCTAAAGACACAAACGAGTAAACGACAATATCTAGTCAAGTGATGAAAATCGGTATAAACGACGGAAGCACGTGAAAGCGACAAATAATTTATAAACGAGAGTAGTTTTTGGGTTAAAAACGACAACAACATAGAAAACGACATAATCCTCGTAAAAGAGGAAAGTTGGACAACCTGAGAAAAACTATCTTGATTCTGGGTATAGATGATTAAATATAGGAGAATGCTCAGACAGTAAGCAAGGAACGAAGTGTTTCCAGCAAAAAAAAATAAAAAAAATAAAAAAGGGAAGGAAGGAAGTGTAAATAGTTCAAGTATATCTAATACCTTCCAAATCTCTTCATCGGAATAATCTCCAACTGGGTCGATGTTGCTCCGAACAGTGCCCTCAAAAAGGACAGGTTCTTGAGGTATAATCCCAAACCGAGACCTGAGATCATGAAGCCCCAGCACGCTTATATCGATGTCATCGATGATTATTCTCCCTCCCGAAGGCTCCACCAGCCTAAAGAACACTTGTATCAACGTCGATTTCCCACTCCCCGTTCGTCCAACCACGCCGATCTTCTCTCCGCCATTGATGCTCAAAGTTATGCCTTTAAGAACCAAAGGCGTGTTCGGACGATATCGCACCTAATCGATCACAAAAAGAAACAAAAAGTTTTTATCCGAACCCAATATTCTCTGACTCGGAAGTCGAAAGAAATTGACCCTTTTGGTGAGAAAGTATACCTGCAAGTCTTTGAGGTGGACGTTGCCTTGGGCAGGCCAGTTTGGGGGAGGAAGACGGTCTCTGATTCTCCATTCGGCTTCGGATGGAATTTTAGTGAACTGTTTCACTCTCTCTACGGACACCATTCTGTTCTCCACGAAGCAGCTCATGTATATGGCCCAGAACAAGACGCCATTGAGGGACAACCCGTACGAGAGAGATAGACCAACGTTCTCTGTTTGTAATTTTAGAATAATCCCAGTTAGGTTTTGATTTGTTATTTAGGGAAAGAAAGAAAAAAGTTTGAGAGTTGAAATTATTATGGGATTGGTGTTAGTACCTGGTTTTATGATACTGCTTGGTAGTAAGATCATGAAGAGAGTAGACAAACACAATATGAAGCTTCCAAGAAGTTCTAATCGGAAACCCAACCACTCGTTCGATCCATTGTTGTGGAAGTCCATCCGGAGATTGGCGTTTACCCTTCTGAGGTTTTCGTCACAGAAGCTCCCCTGTTTACGGAAAGAGCGAATCGTCATGACCCCGGATATGCTCTCGGAGAAATGGTGGATAACAGGTGCCTTTGTGATTGAATCAAGGCGGGTCAATTCGCGAGATGATGCGAGGTAATAGCCCTGCAAAACCACAACACATGTTTTTTTTTTTTTTTCAAGAGAAATTAGATTCTGTATTGAGAAGTTTTATCTTTGAAAAGAACTAGAAAGAGAGAAAGAGAGAGAGTTCGTACCCGATACCAGACATTCAGCCAAGCTAGGGGAATTAGTAAGAATATTGTTGGCCAGGCATATTGACATGTGATAATGAAGATGCTCAGAAGTGTTACGTACATGGCTACTGTAAGACTCAGAATGAAGGGAAGGAAAATATCAATGTTTGTCTGATCACTCGAAGCCTATCAATCAGAACAGAAGAAGTTCCATTAGTAAGCTGATTGTTGAAATAGAGAATGAATCATGTTACAATGATCTTTGTAGAGTTCTTACCCGACTCAGAATTCTTCCCGAAGGTGTAGTGTCGAAAAACGACATGGGAGCGTGTAAAATGCTGTGGAGAATTTGGGAGAAGAAAACCTGAGCTGTCTTAAGCCCCACAATGGTGGTAGAGAAGGCTCTCATTGTCACCAACACAATGGAAATGGCAGCGACAATGGCGTAAACGGAAATGAAAAGGGAAGGATTAAAGGACATAGCACGCTCCTCTGACGTTTCATAGGCCAGCCAGTAATCACCGGCCATTAACGATGCTTGCCACAAAATAGAGAGCAGCAACACCACAATTACACCCCACCATCCGTAAGCCTCAGTGCAGTAAACTTTGTAAACATGAAGGCTCACTTTGCCGGTTTCTCTCTCCTCATCTTTGATGAGCTTGGAATTCTCCTTATCGGGTTTTGGTTGGTCAGAAGTGTTGTTTTCACCATTGGCCTCCCCATGGTTGGAAGACGATCGAGGAGACTTGAGCGGTTTTGGGGAATTTTCAACCTCTGTGGTGGCACCGACTTCTACGAGCTCCATAGAGGTTTCATGGGCTGCTACTAGTGCTCCAAAATCCAAGCCTGATTCTAGCAGATCATGGTACTTTCCTGATTGAACTATCATGCCATCTCTCATAACCTGATAGCATATTTATGTATAAGGAGGCAAGCGCTTAATGAAAGCCTGATTGAAGGCATATATACAAAGAAAATAGGAAAAGGACTCACCATAATAAGATCAACATTGTGCAAGAAGTCTACTTGATGAGTTACAAGTATAATAGTCTTGTTCTTGAGCGCTCCCCTAACACATTCCTGTGAATTGAAGGTAAATATTCAGTATGACATCTGCTAGTTCTGTGTGTAGAAGATAGTGTAGTAGTCCAAATGCTGTAATTAAAAAAAAAAAAAAGACAATATAATTTTGAAGAAAGTATACAAGTGACGTTACCTTAAAAATATCAGAACCAGTATGAGCATCAACGGCACTGAAGACGTCATCAAGAAGATAGATATCACAGTCCTGATATACAGCCCTAGCAAGTTGTATCCTCTGCTTTTGGCCACCACTGAGGTTGATCCCACGCTCTCCTATCTCGGTTTGATCTCCGTACTCCATCATTTCCAAGTCCTTCTCCAAACAGCAAACCTTAATCACTTCATTATATCTCCTTCTGTCCATTGGCAAACCGAATAAGATGTTCTCTTCAATGGTTCCATTCTGAATCCATGATGTTTGAGCTACATATGCAGTTATCCCACAAACTCGTACCTGTTATCAAATCATAGAATATGTATTTTCATGTATAGAGGAATCAATGAAAGAGTCTATAACAGGATAACCACAAAGTAAGAGAATGTTCATTTTGTGGCAGAAATTTATACCTTTCCAGAGATTTTATGCATTTCACCAAGAATTGAAGCCAGGAGTGAAGACTTTCCAGATCCCACTGTCCCAACTATAGCAGTCAACTCCCCTTTGTTGATACTCACGTTTATATTCTTTAAAACCTCTTCTCCATTCTCATCATCCCAGCTAAATACTCCATCTTTAATCTCCACAGCACTTCTACCATCACAACCTTCCTCTCTCTCAACACAATCTTCCACCAGTTCCCTGCTAATCATATACCGATCCAATCTCCCAAGCGAGATCATGGCCTGCGAAAGCGAAATCATCGATTGTGGGAAAGTCCTGATTGGCTCCTGCAATATCTTGAAGATGGTAGTGGTTGTGAACACCGTTCCTGCGTCAAGCGGGGTTCCTAGGAGAATTGCAGTACCGAACGTGAGAGTTGAGATTAACAAAGGAGTACTCCACATGACTATAACGTTGCCAGAAATCGAGTACATGAACTTGCTCAGCCATCCAAACTCTGAATCTCGAAAAGACTGAATCCTCTTATTGAAGTGTTCCTCCCAAGCCTGGAACTTAATCACCCTCATGTAATTCAACATCTCATTCGTCGCCTTCATTCGAGAATCGCGGTTTTTCATCACATTGAACTGAAACCTGTTGTTTCTTCTGGTACCAAAGATGACAAACACCATAACGCCAGCAATTCCAATTATGGCAGTGACCACTGAAGCTCCAATATAGTTGTACAGTAGAACTAAGGCAACGCAGACCTGCAATGGAGTCAGCCAAATCGAATGCAGCTGCAGCATCATATCAGAGAGCTGTTGCGCATCAACAGCCATGTAATTCACAATCTGTCCAACGCCATGAGCCTGCCGAGCCGAGCAGGTCAATCTAAGGCCCTTCTTATACAATGAAGTGATGAGAGTCGAACGAATGAGCATTCCAAGCTTTTGAGAGTTGAAATTGAATTGATGAGTGGTCAAAACCTCGAAAAATTTCGCAACAAGAAGAATCAGTACTAAGTAGTATCCTTCATATGGAGAGCTTCTTTTTCCTGAGGTGAAATCGACAAAGCTCTGAATTAGAACCGGTCCGACGTACATGACACAGAGACGGATTACAGCAAGGAAAGCCGTGAAGGCTACTTCCTTCCAGAAGCAACGGAGGAGTGTGGTTCGAACCGGGTGATTCGATTTCTCCTCTGGTTTAGGCCACTTTGATTCGAAGAGCTTTGACATTACTTCGGCTCTATGCTGTGGAGAAAGAGACGGGACTTCGTCGATTTTCAAAGGCGATTTGTAGCCTTTACTAAGAAGGGGATTCATCCAAATCCAAAACGCCTTTGAAACTATGGAAGCCGAAGCGAAACCACTCACGTTGGTTGCTTTGTTCAAAAGGGGTTCGTATAATTCTGGTTCCACGTCCATTCCTGGCTCTGATTCTCTGTTCACTGAAATCCCAGTTGATCCTTTAATGGCGGAAATGAAGAGAAAAATCCACAGAGGGAAAGATACTATCGAAAGCACATCGTCCAATCGCAAATCCGGAACCTGAGTACCTTCAACAGAGGTCAAACGAAAAATCCCAGATGCAGAAAACAACAAAACGACGATGAAGCTTACGAACCAGTAGATTCTAAGCGATAAAGGGTGCGTGAAAGCTTGAAACCTCTTCTCATGGAGTATTAAGATTGCGATGATGACTTGAGTTATGGCTTGTACTAACCAGAAAACACCATCAAACACCTTCCATGACGATTGGTTACTCTTGGTAAATGATAAAATGCATAGAACAGCATAACAAAGTGATAATAAACCAGTCACAGAGAGAGAAAGCTTGAACCAGAGACCAGTTCTGAGATGAGCTCTGTTACTCGTTACGGGAGGCTTGTTGAGGTTCGAACTGGGTTGGCCATGGGAGATGAACCTTGAAAAGAGCTTTTGGATTGCGAATACCAAAAGGGTCAGCAAGAAAAGGAGATTTAGTGACGATGACAGAGCTCTCTGAGGACATGGAGAGAGGAAAATGAATCTAAACCATTGAAATATAGTCCAGACGGTGTCCTCTGAGGATTGAATCACAGAAGATGAACATGAAACTGATGTGATCCAAGATGACGAAGAAGAAGACATGGTGTAACGACTTGAAAATCAATGGCTACAGATCCCTTAAATCTTATTCTTGATTTCTCATCGATATTTTCTCTTTCTTTATTTCTTTCTTCTGCCCTGAAAAAGATACACCAGACGATTATGTTTGGAAGAAATGGTTCAAAACTACCAACCAAAACAAAAATAAAATAAAATAAAATTGATGAATGTGATAAGGGAAATTTATTATGTACATTAAAAAAAAAAGCCTTCTAGAGCTGGAGAATACTAAAATATTTTACAAAAAATAAAAAATAAAATTATATATAAATAAAAATGAATTTTGATTCACATGTATTCATGAACAAGATGACATATTCAAATTTATGGTAAGATAAGAAAAATTAAGGGGAAAAAAGAAAAGGCGGTTGAAGGCAGAGCCGAGGAGTAAGGCGGAAAATGATAATGCTGACAACTGTTCTGACCTTATTTTTAGTGTTTTTCTCCTTATATTTATGGCCTTCTAGAGCTGAATCCAGGGATGCCCAGAATGCAAAATAGGCAGAAGAAAGAGCACCAAAGGTTTTTGGAGCTCAGTTTTCTTTGGTTTGGGGGTTATGAGCTATCCATGTCTTTCATGAAATAAAAAACAAAAAGAATAAGATGTAGCCAATAAGTAACATAGACTATTGGGTTATTGTTAACCACTATAGACAATTCTTGTCAAAGGAAACTGCCAAGAAAAAATAATGGATTAGTATAATAATATTTAAGTTGAATGGGTCTATCAGAGAATTTGACAAGGGTGTGAAGAGGAGAAAAACAAGATGAGTTGTTTGAAAGTACCGGTGGTATAGAGTATCTATCATATATGGTTAAACTTGTGAATATCATTATGACACAAGCCAGACTTGATGGCCATAATTATTATAATAACTTTTCATTAAAAAAAAATAACTATAGAAAACAGAATATAATATGTTAAACCTTCCTTCCAAAAAAATAATAATTAATGTTTAACTATCTAAAGCTTGACCTGAATAGTCGGACTGGATTGAAACAGATGCACAGAAATGTAAAATCAAATCACAAAATAATTATTAAAAAAAGAAAAGTGCTGAGCGGAAAGTACTTTAATGAAAAGAAAGAAGAAAGTGATGAACTGATAAAACAAAATAATGAAATCGGCAAGAATTGGTGCAATAATTGACCGGAACTGTACTGATTACTGAACCATGTAAAAGGCCGATCTTCGGAAAGAGCAAAGCCTTTTTCTTTTTTCCCTTTTTTCTTTTTCTTAAAATAAAAAAAAAAAGCTCATCCGGCCTTTTTTTCTGGAATAGAAACGGCCTTTTCCTTTAGAGCTGCATTATACAGTATATGCGATTGCACCACACACACTAATTAAAACGTGAAATTTACTATAAAAGGTATATTATTGTGTAAGTGCAAAGCGCTAAGACGACATAATTCGAGAGAACTTCCAATTAGGAAATGCGTAATAATCTAAGAGAGTTACCATTTGCATTTGCACCGTAACCATAGCTATCATTAACTTTAACATTTTAAAATGCACATAGAAATAGGATAGAAAGGTAAGAGAGTTTCTTTCTAGGATTAATGAGTCTTGTCGCTGGGTATCGTGTACCATATAAATTACTCCTGGACCAAATTTAATAGCCTTGGAAAACTATACGTGGAGATGTGGTAATCAGCAGTGAATAGAGCTCGGAAAGAGAGGGATGTTTCTGTCCTTTAATATATAGTTTTAAATTTATTAGAGTTTTTTTTTTTTCAATTTTATGAACTCAAACCATTATTTTAATTTTACTACCTCAACTAGTATCTAACCAATAAATTGAATAAATAAGAGGTCACTAATCGGATCATATTTTGAAGAGATATTATTATTTTTATATTTTGTATTTTGACACACTTGGTTGTTATCAACATTAATCCTTAGATTTAAAATCTATTACAAATTTATATTCTGACACAAATTTAGAGCAGTTAATTTACCAAGATGCCATTTAAAAAAAATGTATAAAAACTGATCCAAGAATAGATTTATTAAATTATCTTGGTATAAATTGAACAATGTGTCAAAATATAAAATATAAAAATGATATTATCTCTATTTCAAACTCAACTGGATTAACACGTTGACCAACCCGATTAATTGGTTTTTTAGTTAGAATACATCATAAAATATTAAATAATCATTAATAAAGAGCTAATTTATTAATTAATTTATAATTAAAAAGACATAAAAATAAATAGCTAAATTGAATTAGTAAAGCAAAATTAAATTAGAAAATCAAGTAAAATAACAATCATATTATTTATAATTATGATACATCTCTTTGAATGAAATTATTTATTAAACGGATGACACATTAGTCAATTCGAAACAGACACACTTATATGGGTCATATATACATGACACAAATTTTGTTAACCCTTAATATCATTCAAACTTTGAAGTTATCCATTATTTTGAAAAAAAGAAAAATTATTGTTATGAGATAATAATATATTGAAACTATATATGATAGAGAAATATGAAATAAATAGCAATAAAAAAATTAATGTGAGAAAATTTATCTTTTTATTACTTTTAAAAAAAAAAAAATTTTGCTGGAAAAAAAAAAGAATTTTTATTTGATTCAACTTATGTTTGCTCGTGTCTATGCTTTATAATTGAACGTCCTATAGGCCTTGGGGTGAGATTTGCGAGTAACAAATTGGGAGAGCAAGCCTTTAGTGTAAAAACTAGCAACTTATCTTAACCTACGTAGAAAAGTTACCAAGGCACGTACTCAAATTTTAATCAAATACTAATCTCGAACACTCATAGGTTAGAAAAAAAAAAAAAAAAAGAAAAGAAAAAAACCAAATACTTCAATAGCATCTCACAAAAAAACTATAGTGAAGCAACAATTGAAACTTCTTCAAAAAGGATGACAGCATCTCATCTATCTTCTCAAGTTGGCATCTGATGGAGGAATTGAAGTTGATATCTCAGGACTTTTACGCCCTTCAAAAGCATCTCATCTCATATTAATTGATGTGGACGTCCAAATGTCCAAATGTGTTATATATTCCACAACATTTGTCGGTTTTTATATAAATTTCTAGGAGGTGGAATTGAAAAATAGGAGGAAAGATTGGAATTCCAAATGAATTTGGCGAGTTATCAATAAAAGATTGGAAAATTCAAACCCACGTGCCTGGCTTCACTCTCAAGTCAGAGACCGAGCAGCTTTATTTAGATTTGAGTAGCACAAAACATTTTGCTGTCATGCTTTGAACCGTAACCACATAAGATGGGACCCACATAACCAGGCCGAGAAACGTTTGCCTATTTTCAGCTTCCATTAAGGAGCGCGTGAGCCCCGGTCTTTTGCCTTCGGGACTGTTTGCATTTTTAGCCCCGAGCGGAAATGAAAAAAATTAAATGACAATAAAAACAGTATAATAGGATGAACTTTCCCCTGTACTCCGCTGTTGACTTTCTTTTTCTTTCACTTTTTATGATTCATTGAATCTTTGGGAACAGGTACAACTGATAATTTTCTACGCAATGATAGAACTCCAAAACGACACAAAATAATGAGTTTGAATGATCTATTTAATTTTCGTAATATATTTACACTTTATAATTTGGACTGAATTTCTAAAAATTAATACTTTTAACTAATTTTTTGACTAATTTTAGTAATAAAAAATAATAATATCTTTAATTAAAACTACATTAATCCTTATTATTCTACTTATTTTTGAGGATATTATTATCTTTTATCAATTAAAGTTATTCAAAAAGTCACCTCAGATATTAATTTTCAGAAATTCTTAATCTCATTATTTTACAAAATCCAAACTTTAAGATTTAAATTGTGGAACACTCAAATTTCAGGGTATTTTTAATCTATTTATCCTAAAAATAATACTAGTAATGATAAAAGCCAATGCTTTCAAGTTATCATGTACAACTTATGATGTTTTTTCTTAACGAGTAGAAAAGCACAAATATATAAATGTAGAGGAACAATAATTATATTTCCTCTTGCACTTTATTTTAAAATAATTTAAGTTTCACAGTTGTTTATTCTAGTATCAAGTTTTATATTTTAATAATATGATAAATCGTTATAAAATAATATGTCATATTTATTAAAAAAATGAATGATTCTTCAAGAGAATTAAATTATTAATAGCCAAATTAGCTATACAAAAAGTTCAAGTTTCTAAAGAAACTAGAAACATCTCTTAAGATACATTTTATATCATGCCAAGCCCAACGAGAGTATGGGCTATCATATTCATATTACGAGAAATATGATTGTATATGACACCTCTCACTAACAGCAATAACTCTTTCAATGCGATACTATTTACAGCATTCATCAATAAATACCACAGCAGTCCCCATTTACGGCATTCATTAATAAACGCCATAGCAAACCACCTTCACGGTGTTTCATCAATAAATACCACAACAGTCCCCCTTTCATGACATCCACTAATAAACGCCACAACAAATCTCATTCACGGTTTTTTGTCGATAAATACCACAGTAGTCTCCCTTTACGGTGCCCTAATTAAATGGGTTAGGGTAACTTATTTAATTTTTAGGACTTATTTAAACTCTGAAATTTGGACTCCGTAAAGTAAGACAATGAGATTAAGAATTTCTGAAAATTAATACTCTTAACTGACTTTTTGACCAATTTTAGTAACGAAAAAAATAGTAATATCCTTAATTAAAACTAAAATAGTCCTTATTATTCTAATTAATTTTGAGGATATTATTATCTTTTACTATTTAAATTTATTTAAAAAGTCACCTCAAGGTATTAATCTTCAAAAATTCTTAATCTCGTGGTATTATTTTATAGAGTCTAAAGTTCAGTGTTTAAATTGCAGAACACCTAAATCTCAGGGTATTATTTTTTCCTATTTATCCTAAAAATAATACTAGTAATGATAACAGCCAATGCATTCATGTTATCATGTACACCTTATGATATTTTTCTTACCGAGTAGAAAAGTACAGATATATAAATGTAGAGGAACAATAATTACATTTCTTTTTGTATTTTATTTTACAGTAATTTAAGTTTCACAGCTTTCACGTGTTTATTCTATTATCAAGTTTATATTTTAATAATATGATAAATTGTTATAAAAAGTATTTTATATTTATTAAAAAAAATTGAATGACTTTTCAAAAGAATTAAATTAATAATAGCTAAATCAGCTACATGAAAAGTTCAAGTTACTAAAGAAACTAGAAACATCCCTCAGGATACATTTTATATCACCCAAGTCCAACAAGAGTGTGAGCTATCATATTCATATTACAAAAAATATGATTGCATATGAGACCTGTCACTAACAACAAAAACTCTTTTAAGGTGCCACTCTTTATGGCGTCCATCAGTAAACACTACAACAATCTATTTTTCACGGCATCTATCAGTAAATGCCACAACAGACCTCCTTCATGGTGTTTATCAATAAAACCACAGTGATCCCCCCTTCACGGCGTCTATTAGTAAACGCCACAACAAATCTTATTCACGGTGTTTTATCAATAAACACCACAGCAGTCCTCCTTCACGGTATGTTTTATCAATAAACACCACAACAGTCCCCCTTCACAGCGTCTATTAGTAAACGCCACAGTAAATCTCAGTCATAGTGTTTTATCAATAAACACACAGCAGTCCCCTTTCACAGCGTCCATTTAATTAAATGGATTTAGGTGACCTATTTAATTTTTGTGACCTATTTAAACTCTGAAATTTAAAATATCGTGAAATTTGAGTGTTCTGCAATTTAAAGCCTGAAGTTTGGATTCTGAAATAATACAATGTGATTAAGAATTTCTTAAAACTAATACTCTGGACTGATTTTTTGACCAATTTTAGTAACGAAAAAAATAATAATATCCTTCATTAAAGCTACATTGGTCCTTATTATTCAACTTAATTTGAGGATATTATTATCTTTTACGAGTTAAAGTTATTCAAAAAGTCACCTCTAGGTATTAATTTTCAGAAATTCTTAATCTCATGGTATTGTTCTGCAGAGTCCAAACTTCAGATTTTAAATTGCAGAACACTCAAACCTCACGGTATTTTTTCCTTGTTTACCCTAAAAATAATACTAGTAATGATAATAGCCAATACTTTCATGTTATCATGTACATCTTATGATGTTTTTTCGTACTGAGTAGAAAAGCACAAATATATAAGTGTAGAGGAACAATAATTATATTTCCTTTTACACTTTATTTTACAATAATTTAAGTTTCACAGTTTTCACCTGTTTATTCTATTACTAAGTTTTTCATTTTAATATGATATATCATCATAAAAAGTATTTTACATTTATTAAAAAAACTTTGTATGGCTCTTCAAAAGAATTAAATTAATTATAGCTAAATCAGCTGCTCGAAAAGTTCAAGTTTCTAAAGAAACTAGAAACATCCCTCAAGACATATTTTATATCACCCCAAGCCCAACTAGAATGTGGCTTATCATATTTATATTACAAGAAATATGATTGCATATGCCACCTCTCACTAACAAAAAAAAAAAAACTCTTTCAAGGCGTTACTCTTCGCAGCGTCCATCAGTAAATATTATAATAGTCCCCCTTCATGGCGTCAATCGGTAAACACCACAGTAGACTTCCTTCACAGTGTTTCATCAATAAACACTATAGCAGTTCCCCTGTATGGCATCCATTAGTAAACGCTACAGCAGATCTCATTCACGGTGTTTCATTAATAAACATCATAGCAGTCCCTCTTCACAGTGTCATTAGTAAACTCCACAGTAGACCTCTTTCACAGCGTCCATCAGTAAACTCTATTACAGTCTCATCCATCTATGTCAGTGTTATAAATTGTTGAGTTCAACGACTCTAAAAGAAGATCTCTAACAAGGAGATATTCAAAACACCAAGAAAACAAACAATAGAAAAATAAACTCTCTAGATCTGGATCACAATGAAACAGATCTGAAGGATACCACACTAGAAAAAAAAAATAGTACTAAAAACAACCTAAAACTATACAGATCTAGATCTAGATCTAGGTGTACTAAAAGCAGCCAAAAATAACTAAAAACAACCTAAAATACCACAAATCTAGGTCTAGGTGTATTAAACATACCATAAATATAAATATAGATGGAGAGCAGCCTTCACATACGGGATGATTATTTAGAAAAAAAAAACAAAAAGCTAATGAGAAAAAACCCATACCATGGAGAAGGAAGATCCTCCTCCTTGGTAGGGAAGACACCTGCTAAGAGAGGAAAAGAAGAAGCAGCTCTACAGAGCCTACCAGGGGAAGGAAAAATGGCGTCCTGTCATTTTTTAAAATTAGATAATAGAAAAAGAGAATATATATAATATTTTCATGTAGATGTAACAGTACACATTTTTTAGCATAATTCTCAATGTTTCTCAAAATAATAACGAGGCCAATGGAATTCATTGCCCCCGTGATGAATTTTTAGTCCTTTTTGTAGTTATACCTCTATATTGCTCATTTTAATTGTGACAAAGTGACATGTGATTATATTGGTTTTCTTAAATTTTTTGCCACTCTAAGTCCATGTATATGATTTAACGTTTAACCACAAAGTCATAGCAAAACAAACGTCCTTCACTTTCATTTGACGCAGATTTTAACATGTAGTGTGTACTTTTCTTTAATAAACTTATATTTTATCATATGTTGTGCCCAAAAATGTATCTTGGCTCCTACGTCCTGGTAACTCAACGTTTGACTAACTATGCAATCCTGCGGTCGAGTATGAATATACATTTTTTTTATAACTAAAAGGGAAGAAGAGGGCGACTAGTATGAATATACATTTTCTTTTATAACTAAAAGGGGAGGAGGGGGCGACTAGCATGGCAACCCTCCCTGGTCATAACTAAAAGGGGAGGAGGGGGCGACTAGCATGGCAACCCTCCCTGGGCATGACCATAGGAGCTCCAACTCCGTGCGAGAACAGTACCCTGAGGTGGAGGCCGGGGCATGGGCTGGCAGGTAGGTACCCTCATATTTAAGACTCCCGAAGGAGTCACCCAGTTCGAACCCGCAACCTCCAGCACCCACGATAACAGCGCTGCCACTAGACCACATGTTCGGTGGTGATTATGAATATACATATACCTTAATGTTGCATGCGTATAAATCTTGGATTAAATCGAAATTATATTGTACTCTAAGGTGTGGCATTTTATTCGATTGAATGGCTGTTTTTATAAAATTTTTATTCTTGTGATTGGTTTTCTAAAGGAGCACTAGAATCGATTTTCATATCTAATTGTCACTCTTTCATCATAGTGGTTAAAACCTTATTCCTAAAGAGGACTATTAGAATAGTCATTCATTAATCCATTCTAATGATGAATTTTAAAACATTATATTTAATAACTGTCCGTTTAATTACTCTTTAAATATTTATTAATTAGTATTTTCTAAAATATTCTTTAAGCTAGTGAGAGTACAACGAAAATTGGATATGTGAACCAAAAAAAAAAAAGAAAAAGATTTTTTGAACTAATTTATATTTTTGTTCAAATTTAGTAATTATTATTATGCATTAAAGACTTCGAATTTCAAAAATATATTTCAATATACTATCATAAAACATAAATTAAGGATTAAAGTTAGGGTTTACTTGCGAAATACTTATTATTTTATTTCTTATCAATTATAATCAAACAATCATGATTCAAATATTATTTCCAATGTTCAACGATATTAATTGAATCCAGTTGGTCATTCCATTTCTATTCTTTTCTAATTTTGTTGTATTCTTATTTTGTTCATATTCTCTCTTTTTTTTTCCTCCATTCTATCACACCAAATGACTCCTAACATTAAGAATGTGAAAATCGAAAAAGGTTGAAAGTTAAAGAAAAGATTGAGTGCGAATGATTTTATTTATTTCTTTTTCACATCTAACCAAAAAATGCCCATATATGTATTTTAAGTGTTCAGAATCTGAGGAAATTAGACCCTTTGAAAGTGTTTTTCAACCAAAGGAAAAATATGAGATTATTTCATGTGTTTTCGCAAAATATCAGTTTTGATCTTTTTTCAAAAACACAAAACGTATTCACTCAATTTCTCTAATCGGAGAAATTATCCTTTCTAAAAAATTTCCATTGCCTTCTATCAAATTTTTGTCTAAACATGGCTAAAATATTTTGTCAAATAATCAAAATATCTATTAATTTTATAGCCAAATACTTATTTTTATATTAAATTCTTATACGATTTTTTTAAATGATTTTGGTTATACGGTGAATGAGCTAGTTTGACTATTTTATTAATTTTGACTAAGGGTATTAATATAATTTCACAATATTATTTTGACCAAATCTGGCATAATAGATAGTTTTTATCTAACTTTACAAAGTAGAATGATACATTTCACATTCCTGAAAATATATGAACAAAAATAGTATTTTGCTAAAATATTAAGGAATTTTCGAAAAAATACTTTTTCTTTAATATAATGAAGTACTTACATCTTGGGGTCTATTAGTGCCCTCATAGTGGTGATTACATGAGCGGGCTTGGAGAGACAAACGGGCCGGCAATAAAATAGAGCCCAGCCTGGCCCGTTGGTCCGCCAGGCGCTTAGGCGGGCCATAGCCAAGCTGGCCCGTTTTTGTCCCTTTTTTATTTTTTTTTTAAATCGACTATTATAGTTTTTTTAAAAAAAAAAAATTAAAACATGTTATGTTTTAATTAAAATTTTTAATTAAATATGTATATTTAATTAAAATTTTTTAAAAAATAGAAAATATAAACATGTTATGTTTTTATTTTCTATTGAAAAAAGTTTAAAAATAACTAAATAAGATATATTATATAAGTTGAATAGTTGATTGAAAAAAAAGTATAAAAAAAAACATAAAGAAAATTATTTAGAATTATGATAAAAATGTTTAAAAAAATAAAGAAACAAATAATTTAGTAATTAAATAGTATAATTAGAGGGAGAAAGAGAAAATTGAGAATATAATTAGAGAGAAAAAAAGAGAGAATAAGAGAGTATTAGATTGAATTGAAACTTAAAAGTGTGAAAAAAAAGAGTGAGAGGATTGGGTATTTATAGTATAGAAAAAAAATTTTAATTAAAAAAAAAAGATAAGTTAAGGGAGCTGCTGGTGGATTCTTGATAAATTCTTGACGATCTTGATGTATTCTTGAACAATTTTTGACGTCAACGGTGATCTTGATGAATTTTAAATGAATTTTTTACGGATTCTTGACGATCATGATGGATTCTTGATGAATTCTTAACATTGGCGGTGATCTTGACGAGTTCTTGATGAATTCTTGACGGATTCTCGACAATCTTGACAGATACTTGACAGATTCTTGATGTTAATGGTAATCTTGACAGATTCTTGATGGATTCTTAACGGATTCTTGACTAATTCCCTCCTAAAAATGGTAGAATCTAATAGTGATGGTAAATTTAGTTAAACATTTGAAAAAAGTGGTAATTGTCTGCTTAACCCCCGTTCGTGCTCTCCCCAAGCCCCAAACGATAATAATACCGTTGGGCCTAATGACTATATAGCCGTTGGTGGTCTGGTAACAGAAGGGCCCAGATTCTGGGTAAAAAAAGAAAACACTGTGCAGGACGGGCCAGACTACAATCCCTAGGCCCAGCCTGGGCACCACTATTTACGGGCCAGCTCATTAGGCCCGACCTGATTTACCACTTATAGTGGTGATAAAAATAACTCATTCCTAAATATTATCTAAACTAACCCCAACTGCTCTGTCACGTAAAATTACTTAGATTCTTGTATCCCTATCAAACACCAAAATACCATCTTCTCCAACGAATCTCAAATTACTTTTGCTACCACTTGCAACACCCTACTAACACTATTGATCTCAGTCTTTTCGACCGTTGATCCCGGGAGCACCTCCTTCAATCGCCTTTTCAATTAGGGTTGAGACACATGCAATTTCAAAATTCTAAATCTTTCATCAAATGAAATTCCTTGTTTCCTGAGTAATTAATACTTTGTCATTTTTTTCATCACACACTTTAAAAGATAGCCGAAATTTATAATGCTACATTTAGAGGGAAAATGACTTATATCTTAAATGTTTTTGCAATATGAAGTTGTAATTTGATTTGTTGTGATCTTGTGATATATATGTATACATATATTATATATTATAAGAATAGTACTAAATACATTCTCTTTTTCATTTTTCTAGTTTCATTATTTTACATGTGAATTTCATCATTATTTATTATATTATTAAAATATGAAACGTGTTTGTGATATACACATTAATTGTGAGTGCCACAAAAAAATACATTTAGCATTCCTCATATTGTAAATGTTTATCCGATATTACAGAATTTGGTATATTTTTAACTATTTTTCTTCCTCAACCCAAAAAAATATTTTAAATGACTTAATATATTTTTAGTATTTTTGTAGTCTACTTTAGAAAAATCAATAAAAAAATGCATGTTCATGACGAAGGTATTTTTAACTATGTATTACCTTTGAAATAATGAAAAAGGTTTATGACACAAATCATCCTTGAACTATCTAACTTGTGGCGATTTGATCCTCAAAATTTTAATTGTGGCAATTAAGTCTATGAACTTTCATAATCGAAGCAATTTGTTCTTGGATTGTCTAGATTCCAACCTGCTATTAAATTTCTAACCAAAAACATAAGTGAGGAGCATGTTGTAGTATTTGAAAATTTATTTAAAGAAAAATAAACTAAGCAAAGGAATTTTAAGAGAATAAAAGATATATTATTTACATTTTTTAGGATTCTTAGAATTGTAAATTAATAAAAAAAAATTATGTGATTGTTTATTTTTATGTATAAAATTCCTGAATAACTTTTCAAATACACTTTCAAATACCACAACGTGCTCTTCACGTGTATTTTTGGTCAAAAATTTAATAGTGGGTTGTAATTTAGCTGGCCTAGGGACTAAATTGCTACAAATTGAAAAGTTCAAGGACTTATTTATTATAATTGAAACTTTGTGGACCAAATTGCCACAAGTTTGGTGGTTCAAGGACCATTTATGCCATTAACTCATAATAATAATAGTAATTAAACAAAAAAAAAAAGTGTCTTAGACTCTCGAGAATCAATTCAGAAAAAGAACATGTATTTTTAGTGGTGCTATTATAAAAGGGAAAATTACAACAAAGTGACAAACCTAACCAATTTAGGCTAAGCCTAAATTTTATCTGCAATATAACAACAGTATCAATTTAGATTTGTCAAAATATTTAAAATGCATCTTATCCAGCAAATGTTAGGATTTGAGAATTATATATATACTCTAACTTCACATAAAGTCATCCTATTAATTAATAAAATAACTAAAATAATAATTTAAGAAAAAAAAAAAAAAAGCTCCCCATCTTTATCTCTTATTCTTTTTTAATTTACAAGAAATATTTCTATTCAAAATTCCATTCATCTTTTGTCTTATTATTTTTTAAAAAATTACCTTTAATGAGTAATTCATCTTCTCCACTTCTAACTTTTTTGATAATCTCTTTAATCTAAAATGAAAGCAGAGAATAGAAGAGAGTAATTGCGGTCGGCTTCTCTCTAGATAGAGAAGTTTTGTCTTCTCTCTAGAATTTTTCGACAGGATATTCACCAGCCCAGTGTTCTTCCTCCTCCACTAGCAGGTGTTGTTACATGTTGGGGAGGGGAAAGAACCTGTTGGGGAGGGGGCTCTTCCCCCTCCCCTCCCCAGTATGTACTTTTTTTCCGTCGTCAGTTTTTTTTTTTTTTTTTTTGTATTTTTTCTTTCCTTCCATTTGTGAAGGTATTTGTCTACCTAAATCTAGATCTATAGTGTTCTTTGTATATCCAAATCTAGATTTGTGGTGTTTTATGATATTTTTTTGTTTTTCTTTCTGTTTTTAGTGTACATCTAGATTTAGATCTGTGGTATGTTTTGTTGTATTTTTTGTTATTGTTCCTCTAAATCTGGGGTCTTCGAGAGCCAGATTTGAAAGTTTTTGTGTGGCGTTCATTGATAGATATCGTAAAGAAGGTGGCGTTTACTGATGGACGCCGTGACGAGAGTGGTGTTTATTGACGAATGTCGTGACAGGGGTTGCGTTTACTGATGGACGTTGTGAGGAGATTAGCGTTACTAATGGATGCCGTATAGAGGTGGCGTTTACTAACGAAGGTTGTGAAGAGATTTGTTTGTCTCTAGAGGCAGTGGAATTTATGTTGTCTGCTTTTGCTAGACTGAACTCACATACCTCACTGGTATTTATCTCACATTTTTAGTTGTAAGTTTTGATGTAGTTTTTTTTCTCTTGGGTTTTCTTGACCCTTTATATGTACTCGTTATAATTGATGAAACCATTTTAATCGGTTATGAACATAATCCCTAGAGAAAATTTATTCAAAAAAAAATGAAAGCAAAAGAAGTGAAATTTCTTTGCTTGATACTCAATTTGCTTTGTTTTACTTTTTAATTTTTTTTTCCAATATCTTGTATTCCATTATCTCGTGTTAATTATTTGTTTCTCTCATAATTTTTTGTTCAATGATTTAATTTTTTTATCCTAAAAATTAAAACTACTAATTTGTTTTAATTCATGGATTTTCAGCTAAAAATATTAATTTTAGAGGGTGCTTGTGGTTCTTTTAACATGGCTTTTGATTTATTATCCTAACTTGTCTTTTTATTCATTTTAGGGGTGCTTTAATGGTTGTGTGGAGTACAAATATAGCTCCCCTTAAGATTTTGTAAAACTAGGAATATACATTTTTTATCGGAAAAAAAAAGAACACCTAGGATTTCTTGTTAAATCAAATATAATCTTGCGTTAACACCTAGGATTTCTTGTTAAATAAAAGATAATCTTGCATTTTGTTTTTATTCTAGCAATAAAAATTTTAGATTTCTGGTTATAACAAATAAAATAGAGAGATGTTGAAATCCAATCAAATTGAGCCTAAAATAATCATATGATCAAATTTTGGTATACAAAAATACAATATGACTAAGAAAGACTTCATTTTTTTGCTATTTTATACTTTTAAGCTTTTTTTTATTTTTTATTTTATTCAAGTGAAAAACACCAACTTTTTAAATATAGAAGGACATTTTTGTCTCAATTGGAATATTTGACAATGAAAATAGCATCACCAAATAGCACATGACATTGTGCACCTAGGACAGATGAGTCATTTAACTTATTTGGTGGGCTAATTTTTACCAAATCACTATTTTGGACCTAATTTAATTGAATTTTATAATCCAAAAGTATTATTTGATGTAATCAAAAACTCAAGTTTTTTTTTTTTAAAAAAAAGTTAAAATTAGGAAAATTTTTCAGTATAAATAGAAATTCCAGTTCTTTTTTTTTTTAACAAAGCTTTTTTTTTTTGTTAATAACCCAAATTTATAAGTAAAATTATCTTGTTTTACGAGGATAATCTATTTTTCCACATGCCTATTTTGATCAAATTTGACATCATGGAATACGTCTTAAGAAATTGGACAATATATTAGAATATAATATTCCTAAGACTAACATGGCAGTTGGCAAATACACATTTGCGTAGTCATGGGAAATTATACTTTTGTATATCCGCCTGTGACAATGAGTTAGTTTCTCTAAGAATGTAATTTTATTTGTTTTAACTCATCTTATAAATGAGCTATTTTAAATCATCATATACATGATCTAAAATAGTTTCTTTATAGGGTTTTATTATTAGAGAAAATAGCAAATTGTGATTTAGCAAAATACAAGTTTCTACTCTGTGTTTTTGGATATACAAAATATGTCCTTAATTTGTCAAATTGGGTTAAAAAAATTATCTCCTCTAGTAGATTTTCACCGACTTTTTTTGAATTTATTTTTTATCTTAAAGTGGCCAAAGGGCTGTTGGTAAAATAATCAAATTATCAGTTAAACCTATAACCAAACAATTTAGTTAAATAGTCTAAAGTGTCGGAATATAAATTCCATAGTCATTACCACTGAGCTCCATCTTTTTTGCATATTCCAATATTAGAGGGTCTCACTTTGGTAGACTTTTTAATTATTTTCATATTTAAATTAAATTACAAACATTTATAATCAACATTTTAATGTTAGTGGTGTCCCATATTATATAAAATAATTTTAATCCAATCCAATATTATATCTAACATAGAATAATATTAAGCATATCCCTATCTAATTCAATCCCTTTCAATCTAATGCAATAATTTTATCCAACCCAGCGCACCAAACACACCATTAGAACTCTTGCCAAATTTTAGCATGTTCTATTCTTTATGTTATGTTTAACATGAAAAATAAAACATGCTATAAAATAATTCAAATATAAAATGCCATTGGAGACACAAATTTTATGCCAAATGCAAAAATTTAAAATTATTTGGCATAAAATTTAAAATTGGAATGAGATATAGTACTTTTATTGGAGATGCAGCTTTAGTCTCAATTATTGCATCAGTAACATAATGTTATAATTTTAAAGTATTAAAACCCTTTTAAAGTTCCATAAAAAATTTACACACTTTTCAATGCTCAATCAATATATAATTTTAATACTCAACTAATTATAAAAAATTATATTAAATAATAAAAATATTATGATCATTGTGTTAAATAACATAATGCATTGGAGAAAATTTAAAATTAATGTCAAATTTATTATTTTGCTTTTTTTTTTTGTGTTAAATATATTAATAACATTTGCATTAAAGATGATTTAAATATAAAAATCCAAATATTATTTTATCCAATGAGCCTCATGAACTGTTTTTGAGCTGAGGAAACTAAAAACTATTCTAAATAGATCCTTTAGTTTACCCACCAAATATTACCTGAAAGTAGTATCAATAATAGTAGAAGTAACCAATAATACTTTGCCTTTCTTCTTCTGGAGAGTTTCCCTCCATTTTTTTTTAACCCCTTACCTTGATAGATTTTTTAGTCACCAGAAGGGGAGATCTTTTGGATCTCTTTCTCCAGTGGGGATTTTTATTTCATATTTTCGTTTCAGTATATCATTCCACATATGTGAAAGGTAGTTGTATCATAAATTTATATCTGTAAATATTTTTTTTCCTACTTGATTCTAGGTTTGTATGAGTTTTATTCATTTTTATTGTTTTTGTGTGTATTGTGTTGCTATTTTTTAAGATATAAAACTTTCGAGATCTAAATTTGGAAGATTTTATTTTATCAAATATTGTTCTTTACATAAGATTTATCCTCCTATCAGTCGAATGAACCAACTCTAGTAGTGAAAGACTATTTGAACGAGTTAGAGATATATCTCTTGAGAAGCTCTAATATGTCCTTTTGTGGATTTATATGCATATTATCTATCCGTTCATTGTGTATAATCTTTTTTTTTTTTATTCGTTAGTAAGAATTTAGTTTGATTGATTATTTACTAGTATAAACTATATGATCTTTGTATTAGATTTGTGATTATATTGCTATTATTGATGACATGGAAGTTTATCTTTTGATTTAAACGGAAAAAAAGAGGGGAAAATAGTAAAAATATAGGGGGAATAGTAAAATTGTACATGTAAAAATGATATTACTTCAGTAAAAAAAAAAATGATATTATCGGCATTGCCTATGATGTCCAAAACAAAGATAATTTTCACCTGCTAAAATCTTGTGGTAAGTGCATGATCATGAGTATTAAATTATGACGTTTTAATATGCATATGATTGGTATTCGGTCTTAGTCTCTTAGTTTTTTTTTTTTTTCCTTAGTCTCTTTAGTTTCTTTTGTTTTTCCATCTTTTTCAATTTTAGCTTATTCTTCTTCTACTTTCTTTTTCTTTTTGTTTGTCAAAAACCCATTCATATTCCTTACTACTTATTACTTAGTCCTTACTACTGACTAACTAGCTATTCTCTCAATATCTAACCACAATGAAACAAAGGATATATGTACGTGTCTTAACTCTAACATTTCGGAAATACTTCTTTTTTTTTTTTTTTTTTGTGACATGGTCCTAAAAACTTATACTGAAAGGTGGTCATTAAAATATTTGTAGCATAAATTACTCATAGTTACTACTTAAGTCCGAATTCCTAGAAATGCTTATTTTCTATTGGGATATTATCATTATTATACCTTGTATTTTGACATTTTGTTCAAATTATATCTTGTATTTTAGTTATTATCAATATTAACACTTAAATTTAAAATTAGTTACAAATTTATACTCTGACATCAATTTAGAGTAATTAATTTACTAAGATATTGGTATCAGAGTATAAATTTGTAACTGATTTTAAATTTATAACTGATTCAAGAATAAGTTTATTAAAACATCTTAGTAAATTAACTGCTCTAAATTGGTATCAGAGTATAAATTTGTAACTGATTTTAAATCTAAAGGTCAATATTGATAATAACCAAAATACAAAGTATAAATTGAACAAAGTATCAAAATACAAGGTATAAAAGTGATACCACACTATTTTCTATTTATCTCCTAATTAAGGTAAAATGTATCAATATTCTGCAAAATTATTGAAAGTTTCAAATTTTTCTCCACAACTACTAAAATTGTCATTATGTATACAAATATAATAAAAATAGCGGGTGTCATATTTTAGAGTTTTGTTGAAAACTCAGATGATTAAAATAGTTATTGCAATTCTTTGTTTATCTGCCTAACAAAATGATGATTTTAGTGGTTCAAAAGATAAAATAAAAACTTCTAGTAATTTAGAGCATCTAGAACAAAAGACTGACCCACAACAGATAAGGAGCTCACATGTGACGGTGTGAGGCCTAATATTTTTACGAAGTTCGGCTTGCCATTGTCCAAGCTAGATGAAAATTGTGAAAAGGATACTAGTGGTGCCTATACACCACACAATAATAGAGTAATACATGTATATATGGGTCTCATACCTCTACTAATATCATATATGGTGTTTTGAGCATGAGTGATACTCGTGATATTATTATGCGCAATTTAGATATAAAAACTACTAATGTTGTTCGACACTAAACACTAATAGTACTATGGCACTCATATATACACTATTGGGAATTTGACCGACCCAGATTCGTTGTTTTCAATATCTCACTTCAACGAAACATTATAATAACAGAGAAATAAAATAGGAAAAAAAATTAATAATCATAATACAAGAATTTAACTGGAAAACTCTCAAATATGGAGAAAAATCAATATCCTCTGAAAGAATTCTACTATATGAAAATTTTCTACAATCACATAAATTTTCTTTTTTTCTACCCAATAATCCCAATACATCCAATGCTCTCATAAATATTTTTTCACTCACACCTTTCACCACCACTCTTTAAAATTTCTTACTCTCCTTGAAAAGAAACACAAAGAGAAAAAAAGAAAAGAATTTAATACTTGAAATGATTCTGATTGGGGTGATTAGTAACCAAAGAGATAACCTCCTTATATGGGGCTCAAGCCTCCCTTCTTCTCTATCGTTTACCGATGTGGGACTTTCGCTTCTTTCATATTTTTATTATTTAGTCAAATTCCAACAATCTCTACCTTGGCTAAATATATAAAATACACATAGCTACTGCTACAAACACATCCTCACTGATAGTCATACTCCACCATATAAGTATACACTTAGAATTGACGAATTCTAAGAATTTCATCTCGACTTATACTGAAAAATCCTTACTAAAAAATTATGGTCCAACTTCCAATGATTGGCTTTTCTTGGAAGTTTATCAGTAATCGATATTATTCACCACACACCATGTATCAATACCAAACCAATGCCCGTTTGCAAACTTGTGAACCCTGAACTTGCTGCTAAAAGTGACACATCCTCATCTTTGGAGATCATGGACATGACATAAGTATTAGTAGCATCATCAGATTTGGAGCTTTTAGCCGAACTTATTATACTTTTTTTTTTGACAATTTTTTTTAGGTGCCAAGATTATCTATACCTTCTTCAGATTACATTATTTTTTCAGGAGTTTTTCTCCCTAGTGTCGACTATCAATGCTAACCCCTCAGATGAAACATTGCTTTCACTATCCATCAGCCTTCTTTCTTCAGACAAAAGTTTATATGTAACCTCAGACAAAACCACATTCTCCTTTATATACACTAGAATAGGTTTCATATGCTCATAGGAAGATAGAAGAGACCAGATGAATCATAATGCCTTATTTTCATCTTCAATCTCAACTCCAATAGCCTCCAATTCAGAAACAATACCATTCAAGACACTTAGATGATCAAAAATTTGTGTACCTTCATTTATTCGCAGTGTATGAAACTACTCATTTAGGTACACTTGATTTGAGACACTTTTTGCTCGATACAACTCTTCAAGCTTTCCCCAAAGATCCTCGGCCGTGCTTATTCCCAGCACATTTGCAGGAACATTCTTGGCCAAATATATGCATATCGCACTTGTAGCTCTCTCATCCAGATCTTCTCAATCTTCATCGCTTATACTGGATTTCTCAGGATCTCTGCACCTTAAAGCCTCTCTATCCTTCTCTATCACTTATACTGGATTTCTCAGAATCTCTGCCCCTTAAAGCTTCTCTACCCTTCAATACCTTGTGCAGTCCAGATTAAACCATCCCATCCAACTGGATTTCTCAGAATCTTTGCCCCTTAAAGCCTCTCTACCCTTCTTCATCGCTCATATTAGATTTCTTAGAATCTCTGTCTCTTAAAGCCTCTCTATCGTTTAAAGCCTTTTGCAGTCCAGATTGAACCATCACATCCAATTTATGCATATCATTAATCTTCATCAGAACTGAAACTTGTACCTACCACCTAGCTTAGAAAAAGCATTGCTTTCAGAAAAAAATTCCCCCTATATGAAAGAAAAGAATTTAATAAAAATAGTTGAAATGCTTCTAATTTAGGTGATTAGCAATCAATGAGATATCCTCCTTATATAGGACTTCCTCTCCGTCTTCTAGCGACGTTGAACTTTGATTTCTTTCATAATTTTATTTTATTTAGTCAAATTCCGACATACGCCCGTGCTCATACTACGCTTAACTACTAACGTTGTTCGACACTGTACATTAATAATACACAGCTGATAATAAAATGTGAACTTGGCCCGCCGCTCCACCGCTGTATTAATGTCTAACAAGTAACAAGACACTAGCGGTGCCCATACCATTAATTGCCCCATTTCCTTTTTTTTTTTTTTTTTTCTGAATAGCCGCTTTCCAAATTATTAGTCCAGCCTTTTCTTTCATCAATGACTTGCACATGTAAGCACTGATATTGACCATTATTCTGAGTTCGTCATTCATGACGTTTATCTGATTGAAATTAAATATTCAGAGGCAAGTCAACTCTGGACTACCTCTACGTGACTACGTGAGTATCAAATAAGAACACGTGCTCCAAATTTCAACCAATGGAAAAATGAAAATCATTTATTACTATTAGTATATCAAATATCTCTCAAAAGCATGTATACTTAATTTACATATTTTTTTTACATATTATACATAAACGTCTACCAAAAAAAATACAACAATGACCAGTATTAGCCAACCATAAAAGCTTCTTAAATCAATACTAGAAGTCATTAACCACTAGTTGACATTATAAATATTTTTTACACTTTGTGATAATAAATTTCCGCCTGGTGGTAATTATTTTTAACACAAAAGATCTTATTTTGGAGACCAAGTCGGTACCTGCATATGGAATTATTTAGACGTAGAACAAAACTCATACACAGAGTATTCAACTAGGTACTGAGTACTTATGATAGAAGTAAACACAGAACAATACAGTTTAAGCGAAAACAGTATTATTATATATAACTTTACAAATCAGATGAATAACTCCACAAAGTAATATTGAGCTCCACTGGTTACATCAATTATAAACAAGAAGCAAAATTAGACATATATTAATTTTCATAGTACGTTGTGCCGTTTTTATATAATTATTTCGTACATTATATAATTGATCTCTTCGAGTAGACGCATGCAATCAAATTGTCATATTCAGAAGTAAGCAATAATATTATACAACAATTTAATCAGTTAAGTTGTCTCCTTTTGCAATGAATATGTCTCATTTTATCCAAAAAAAAAAAAAAAACGACTTAATCAGTTAAAATATCGTATTAAGCCCAATTCTATGATGCTTTGTACTTACCTTAAATAGCTAAGCTCGTAATTGTCATGCATAATTAAATGTTGGAAACTAAGTTCTGCATTTCTCTCTAGATAGCATAACCATAGTACCAAATTTTTTTTTACCAACTAAAGTGGTAATTGAGTTGTTATTTTGTGAATCTTACAACGTACGTATTTGTCTTTTAAATGACATTAACATCATTTTTCAGTTAATCTTAATGTACAATGTATAGGTTAAAAAATCACAAGTAGTTATATTTTAGTACTTTGGCATTATTATCAAAATTGTAATTTTGTATCACGCAGGCTTGAAGATTTAATTATTCGAGAAGATACAAAAGTTTTCTCCTATAGTTGGAGGGTAGCAGAAGAATTCTAATATTTACCAATAGAGAATTGTTAAATACAAATGCATATATACAATTAGAGCTCTATATTATAATAATTCAGTACAATGAAATGCTCTAATTGCAAAGATACGTTCACCAACAATTTGATATTGCGGGCTCACTTTCTAGCTAGCATCTTTTACAATCCATAACTACTTACGTACATGAATGTTGGAACTTGGAAAACGAGTTACACGACTTTCGCACATGATCTCCATCATTGAAATTACACTCTGGTTTCAATTCAAAAAAAAAAAAAAAAACGGAAATTACACTCTGGTTCTGGTATGAGTAGACTAGAGGCTTAAAAGGAAAATGTGAAAGTGAAAGTAATATGTACTAATTAGGAAGTAGTAGTGAGTCTTTTGAAACAACACTTTCTGTTGATTCAGAAAAATAAAAATATAAAAGGTCCTGAAAAGAACACCATTTCTCTTTTTTGCGGGTCATTGTCAATTAATTATTACCTTTTGAACAGCACATTATCGTAGTCACGTGTTCACCAACGGACCACAGTCACCAAAGCAAACAGAAAAAAAAGTACAACCTAATACCTTCTTTTTTTTCTTTTTTTTTTTGTTAAACACAACCTAACACCTTACACAATAATTATGATATCTATCAAATTAAATTTATATTAAAAGAGATTTACACTTTTTTTTCTTTTTCATAAACGAGATTAACACTTTGTGTGCTCGATCGCGGCTTTGGGCGAGGTTAATTGTTTACTTATGCGAAAAAGTGAGACTAGTATCACTTATAATAATTATAGCCAACCAATAATAACAACCATTTTTTCTCTAATGTATTCCACTCTAGTTTCTCTTTTCAAGTCTATTTTGTTTGTCATTGCGCCCCATCCAAATTAATTCCAGAAAAGAAACTAACTACCGAAAATGATAATTATTTACTTTGATTAATGTTGCATGCTGAAAAATATGATATCTAGCTACTTAATCAATATTTATGCTGGAGGAAATTTTCTCTACTTGTTTGTGTCAAAGTCGGACAAGGTTATAGGAAGTAACGAATCCAAGATTTTAATCCACTTAAAGCATAATCAGAATTGAGAATAAACAGCATTAAATTTTTTTGGCCAACCACCAAACTAATCACTACCGTAGGATATTAGATCTAATGGCTTAAACCATTGTAACCATCCATGGGTAAATATTGTTGTAACCATTTAAACCAAACCCATATGGAGGACTTCTATATATATATATATATATATATATTCAAAAGAGGCACTTTGCAAGCGTGGTGATCAATCACCAAACTTGTTTACACAAACATGAAATTATATTTTTAAATTGGATTATCTTTCAAGAGATTTCTATTTAATTCAACATGTGGTGGACACTTTATCGACTCACATTTAAATAAATCTTTGAGGTTCTTATGGAAACAAAATATGTAACTCAAAATTTTTATGTTATGTGGGCAAGTAAAGACTCTACTGTAATATATATATATATATATAACATATATATATGCACTAATTCAGTAGTTTTTTTTTTAATCTATTCATAAGTATTGTTTTGGCCAATTAAATTTAATCACATTCGTCTTTTTATGATAAAAATAGTAAAAGAAAAAATACTAAATAATAAGTATTTATTTTTATTATTATTATTTTTAATTATTCAAATTATGATAGCCATTATATTAATGATATGACGGTTTTAAAAAAAAAATCAACCATTATATTAATGATATGACAAAACCAACTGGATTAGCAACCTATATATATACACACGCACTAATTAACCATTTCACGTAGAAGAGGATGTTTTAATTAACCGTTATCGACTACCTGTTCCGTATATATTAATTATACAGATCTATACTTTTGAAAACAAGGGTTAATAAAAGACAAAACAAAACAAAAAAACAAGGGTCAATAAATAAATTAATTCAAGCCTAAGAGAGCTCCACGTACGTGATTGTCAGATTTTTGGATTTTGCATGCACCAGTGTCATCAAGAGACAAGGAATCACCTACTCCGTACCATTATTGCGAAAAAATTATTTCTATGAGGAAAGACAAATGCCAACAGCAACAATAAATAAAGTACCTGAAGAACGGACAATCCGGGGGCTGGTTGGTATCGGTAGTGGCTGGCATATGAGGGTAGTTGCGGATGGGGATTTCAATTCATAAATTAAATTTTATATATTTTTTGTAAAAAAATTAATATTTACTTTTAGGGCGCGTCTAATGTAGAGCTCCCTAAAAATGACCCTAAGTAAGGCCACCTAACGTAAGTCGTTAGATTTGAAATGAGTGGCATTGATGGGCCTTAGATAAGTTGGTAAATATGAGATGGAGTTCACTTGATTTATCCGTACTAAACCCGATTTCGACTCGATTACTCTCTCTTTCTCTTAAGTTGGTGTCTCTCGATCTCGTTCTCTCTCGATCAATCCTAAACAAATTCCTCTGACCAGTTAGTGACCCCTTCTCCTCTATCTCTATAATTGGCGATGTAACCCGATATCTCGATCGTAAAGAATTTGTTCTCCATGTCGCAGCCCTAAAAAATTTCCTCTTAGGAACCAATAATTTCTCGCTATCTTTCTGAAGCTTAAAAAGGAACCATTCACCCTATCGGCCAGGCTCGCCATATCTATCTCGAGTATCGTCTACTGAACTTGTGGTATAGTGGCTGCAAAGGCCGTGTTGTCGACATCCAAGTACGGGCTTGAAAGGGCGTTGACTTGGTCTATCTCAATCTCTCTCAGGGTCTCGTCTCACTCTCTCGACATTTGACCACCAGGCGTGTACAAATTGTTACAAGTTTAATCTGATTTTGCTGACAAGGTAAATATTGTCAGGGCATTATCTCTAATCCTAATTAAAATTCTTTTCTTTATCCATGGTGATACTGGTATTGAAAGCTTTTGTATAATTTTTATTGAAATTTTTGTTTTTTTTTTTTTGGTAGGGGTGGTTTAAATCCTTAGAATTGCTGTGCACCTACTTTTTCGTTGAGGGATATCGTTGGTGTTAGCAATGGTGGCGGTTTGCAATTCTTACCAGCGTTGGGAAGTCCTAAAGGTAGGTATGTTCGTTCTCTTAAATGACTGCACAGGGCTTTTATTTCTATTTTAATATTTTTTGAAAAATAATTTGAACCCAAATTAAGAGGGAAAAACATATGGTAATTCCAATGACTAAACATAGATAATATTTTTTGTATTTTCTTTTCTTTTTATTCTTTGAATGCAGAGATTCATTCATGAACTTGGGTATATATATGAATTTGGGTATCTAACAACCAAGAAAAATCTATAAATAAATAACCATCTAAAAATCAAGGTGTTGGCGAGCTAAAAAATTCAGAATAGATATCTTAAATTTTAAGCTATTTTTGTCTCTGAATTTCATTCTCTGTTATTTTTATTATTTTCTCGTAGAACTACATTGTTCAAAATGATAGGGAAATCATGGTGTATATATATTCAACAATAAGAAGATGATAATAATTATACATAGTAATGATGAGGAACTTGTGTATATCTTAGAGACCTTACATCGCTTCGAGGCAGAATCAAGAACAACAACAGTATGGATGCTGAGACTGGAAAATCGAGTAAAGGAGCTGAAAGAGGAGAACAAAAGTAGGGGTGAAGATAGAAAAGAATTTCATAAAACAGTTTTGGAAGTTTTAGTTCAAGGTGATGGTAGGACACGAAGGGGAATGAAAGCTAGTATGGATGAGAAGACTGATGATAATACTTTTTCATTTGGAAGATCTACGGAGGTTGGTAGAGAAATGAAATTGAAATTGGGTGATCAATGGATTCTCTCTTTGGAACAAAGGCGTTCGGTATCTAGTGTGATTCGGGTAAGTTGAGCAAGTGTTTTGTTTTTTGTGTGGTAGTTTTAGTAAATAAAAATATATATACGTTTAACGAAATGATATGCAGGATGGTACATTAGCATCAACAAAGAAGGTGATGGATGAAAGGTACATTAAAACATCTACAGTTGGGAAAAGAAGTTCCAACTACATTGAGCATACAATTGATCTTCCATAAGTGATATGTCATGAAACAGTCAAAGCAAATTGCAAGTTTTGTGGTCAGTTGGTGGAAATGACCGCAATCTTCTCACATACGTTCATTTAAGCTTGAGAGCAACTAGATGACGCTTACTTTTTGTTGGTCCTGATGGGTGGCATGGTATTTTACTGAGCGGGTGTCCGTGCAAAGTCTTGGTACAAGCTCCTTCCTAGTACCAAAACATCCACTGTCATCAATGTCGGTAAGGGACAGTATCGTAGAAATTACTGATGACTGGACTGAGGAAGGTATATCTGCTTTTGAATTCCTTGATAAGGAAGCAATTTTGTTGTATGATCAATACCGACAATAATGGCTGACATCTAACACTGAGAACAACAATAGTACTAAAACACATTTTATGTCCTATGTCATATGTCAGATTGAATCATACATTTTGTTTCTCGAAATAGTTGTTAAATATATTAGATCTCTTTGTCTTTCTTTGATACTAGTAGTTTGCCTAATAAACCACTTCCCAAAGCATTTTTCACATCCTCCTTACAACTTAAAATAAATATCAGTCCCTTCTTTGCATTAAACAAACATCAGTCTCATTATCTATGTGTAACAGAATTTGTGCAAGCCCTTCACCCATTACTTATTTCTTCTATGCTTTTGGGACTACTAAACCGTTTCATTCAATCAAATGAAAATAGTCCAGCTCTAACCACAAATCGTGACAACTATGGTTCCTCATATTTAATTTTTTCTTTAATCTTTATTATTTTCTATACTTATGGTTATACTCACTTCATTTATTTGAGCTTCATTTGATAGCATAATAACACTTCCATATTTCTTGTAGGGAAATAAGGACGATAATTTTGAACAACATAATCACAAAGCTAACTTTTCACCAATAGGGACAACCAACATAGACGATCCAGATGACAATGGTATCAACTAATGTGTAGACACCGGCATCATTGACGGCACGTAGTACCCTTTTCTCCTTTATTTGCCTGTAGCAATAAAGTTAATGGAGGATGCTTATTATTTATGAAGATTTCTTAGGATAATTCGACTTCATCTTTGTTTGTATAATATATCTCTGGAACACTATTTTACCTTGTATACTATAAAACACCGTTGTATACTTTCTGTATTGATTTTTAACAATTTCGAAATTTTCCTAGCATTCCTCACTTCAAGTTCACTTTTTTTTTTTATTATTATTTGTTCAAAAACTGTATTTGCCTTTCGAACCTCTTTTTCCGAACAATAATTTAGATATAGTTGAACAAATCCATTCTTTTGCGATACCTTACAAGCATACTTTGCTTCATGACATTACCAGGTTGTCGTTTGCAGTATCGAACTTTGATTATTCATTACATGCTTGCTTCATTTGCCTAATTCTAGATGTCAAAAGAGTACACATCGAAATGGATTCGATATGCTTTTACATCTTTGTTAGATTTTATTCTAAATTTCTGAAAACCTATTGCAACTTTTTTTTGAAGGTATCAACTTGACCAGAGTGATAATCCAAACAGACATGTTACTGACAACCAAATAAACAAAGGAACTGTTAGTAACTAACTACTCGATGAAAATTTGTCACTCTTAAGATAACATTGCAGATACATCTGAATACTAGAACAAGCCTAATTGGAAGCCAAAAACTTATTAAATCTCTGGCCAATACTAATACAAGTAGCACACCAATTGTACACTATTTATAAGTAGTCCTGAGATTCATGACACTTTATTATACAAATAACTACATCCAAAATTGTGCCCCAACATGGCCATCTTCATAATTGCATAAGAAATATCACGCAGAGAAACTCGGGCACGAACTACACGTTCTTCCATATCCACAACTGCAATAAACCATTGATTACCTCCAGTACTGGAATGTATATCTACAAGAAAACTACATATTATCAAATTGGGACACGTGTCTGAAATTAATTAGACCGAATAACAACAAAATTGTATTAGTGCTTTTTCTTCCAGTTACTTATCAAATAATTTTCAACTTATAGTGATTGTAGCTGGAATTCACCAATATTTTGGCTTCTGCAATGACCTCTCCTGCTCACATTTTGTCAATATATGGCAAAACATACTTATAACCTAGAAGAAAAAATAATTTAATACCAAACCAAACTTCTATATCTTTATAAGAAATATGTCCTTTACAAAATAAGTTTAGTATTCATACAATTGCTCATTCTCCCTACCCGATTGTCAACAACTTGTTTCGGTAGAAGGCTCATAACATGCATTCTATGAACCATTACAATGTTAGTTGCAACTAATATCTCACTGCAAATTTTTAGACACAAGATAGCTTTTAGCAATCTTTAACAATTTACATTTTCATCGCTTGCATAGGTTGGACACTCAGAAACATTTAACTAAAGTTTTTTCAAAACGATTTTGTTTTTAACTATACCTTGAATCCAATGACCAATCAAACAAGTAGGATATTATACGTGCCTTCTATTTACAACTTACAAACAAATTTCCATTCCATGGTGAACATGAACATGTCTGCTTTAATTCTATATTTATTTCCATATCATATAACCCATTGACAATGGTTTCTTCATTAAACGTATATAAATTAATGTGAAAAATACACGTTTTCATAAGAAGTCAACATACCATAATATGAAAAACTATATTAAAATAATTATACGTTCCTTACATCATCGCGGAGTAGCTCACGCTCCTTATCTGGCGTCTTGTTCAGTACCTCCAGTTGTACACTCTTAGTCTTTATAACTAATGTCATTTCTGTCTTCAAGGATATACCTAACGCATCTAATCCAGCCAACAACCTAATTTCCTGTGAACTCATGTCATCTTCATTATTATTATATGTATACAGCTATGTCTTTGCAATCTCCTGCAAACTACTACAACAGTCAATACCCTCATCATGTGTGAATCCACTTCTCTCTACTAATACCAACATTGTTTCTTACACATCCAAAACTGTCATAATCCATTACGCGACCCTTATCACATTGACTCCTTAACCCAGCAATAACTGAACCTTCTAAGAACTTTGATTCTGCATCCCTCACTTTCTATATCTCACGAATGTTTCCCACACAATTTGTAATAGAACTTAGACCAAAGTTTGTAGTCAACAAGATCTCTTTATACATACTCATCATACATAGTACTGTTTCAATTGCTCCCAAGTCAAGATTCTCACCCTAAAAAACAAAGTATACAGTGTGAAGCATAAATAACTTGCAAATTAAACTTCACATACCTTTTCCATTATTGTTATTATATATCCTTGCTTTCATTCTCATACCATACGTAACATTAACTACGTAATAAATGTCTAGATTTAATTCAATAACATAACTCTTTGGGTAAAGAAATACTGAACATACAATTCAAAATCTTCTCATTCTACCATCTACATTAACATTAAAGCTTACCATTTCAATGTCAATGCCCTTTTCTACTCTTGGTGATGTTCGCCTGCATAAATCACACCATAAATTAATACTCGGGAAATGTTAATATTCTTTTTATAAAGATAGTTCTTCACTTTGTCTAAGATTACCTTTACACTATAATTCACTTCCTATTTCATTTAACGATACAAATTCATAAATCAAAAATAAAATTCTACGTATGAGTAATCTAAGCAAAATCAGATTATTTGTGTAACAATTAAGAGTAGTATGGTCGTCTCACTGAGAGAGAGATAAATAAAGAGAGAAACTGAGAAAGAGAGAGAGAGAGAGACATACCTCATGCTTCGACACTGATGGCTTATTGACCTCAGAGGAGCTTTATAGCCCGATCCTTGTTGAAATTAGATTAATTTGATGGCTTATTGACTCAGAGGAGCTTTGCAGCCTGGCCTTTGTCGAAATTAGATTAATTTCAACAGTCATGGCTTAATTTGTGACAACAAACATGGTAGATAAAGGGGTTGGGGTGATTCCACTTGCCCATACTTAGGCTTATTCGACGATTCGAGATTCAAAGATGGAACAAGACAACAAATTCTTTAGGGAAGTGAATTACCGATTTAGTATAGAGAGGGAGACAGAGATGGAAGAGAAGGGGTCACTTGACGACCCCTGAGGGAGATGGAAATTTAGCTGGTAAGAGGAATTTTTTTAGGGTTCATCGAGAGGCACACCAACTTAAGAGAGAGAGAGAGAGAGAGAGAGAGAGTACTTGAGTCCAAAAATAAGAGAGAGATTGGGTCGAAACTGGGTTTAGTACGGATAAATCAAGTGAACTCCACCACATATTTACCAACTTATCCAAGGCCCATCATTACCACTCATTTCAAATCTAATGACTCACGTTAGGTGGCCACCACTCATTTCAAATCTAATGACTCACGTTAGGTGGCCTTACTTAGGGCTATTTATAGGGAGCCCTACATTAGACGTGCCCTTACTTTTATTAAAGAAAACTCACCAAAAATGTTATTATTTTGTGTATTTCTATCAAATATTAAAAATCAAAACATTCCTGTAGATATTTAACAAACCATATTCTTCTAACATTCTCACGAATCAGAAACAAAATTGAAATACATAACCAAATGTCACAAAACTTAAATTTCTAGATAATCACGTTACCCTCTTTAACTTTCTCATTAATTTGAATACTTGAAACTTTCCATACCAAACTGTCCATATAGTGCTAATATTACTTGGATCACTAAGCTACCCTACGTATTACTTAAGTCTTCATTTAGTTTCGTGACGTTTTACCAACAAAAAAAAGTCTTCGTTTAGTTTTAAATCCCTAAACTATTAACAGCCAGTATCAGGTAGCTCCATTAGGATGAAAACTGTTAATTTTAGCTGTTAAATTGTCACATGTAAAGCACATGCCCACATATAAAGGGTATTCGTTGGAAATTGGGGAAAAAAAAAAGAAGAAAAGAAAAAAAAGCATAGGTGCCCAAATTCGTCTCTTTCCCCATATTCCACCATTAAAGAAAGGGTTAATTAGCTTTGAGAAAAGGGATAAAATCATATCTATACTTTGCATTTTGTTACTTTGTCCGATTTATAACTTGTGTTTCGAATACTATCAATATTAACCTTAAAATTTAGAATTTATTATAAATTTATACCTTATTTGAATCAAAGGCTAATTTTGACATGTAAATGCATCGAAATACCCTTTTAAATTTAAACAAATATATTTAAATTTCATTAAAATTAAAAAAACTACGTAATGAATAACAAAAAATTCTAAAAAAAAAATAGAATAATATTTATAATAAAATCTCTTCCTTCCCACGAGTTCTTCCTCTCTTCCACTATTCATCCTCTTCACCAAACAAACTATTCCCAACACATTTTCATAAAAAATCCATTCTTCTCCTGACATTTTTGGTAGTAATCAATAAACCGAGAAATTAGAATTACCCATTAAAGAGGACGGAAAATCTCATCAATCAAATAAAATATAGACAAACCTCATTAGTGAAATACCCCATTCGTGAAGGAGATCAAATCTCACTAATTATGGCAAATGCTGCAATAGGGTACGAATGACCAGAACAAGGGTATGACTAGATCGAGAATCTTATTCACGAAGCAAGAGCTTGGGTGTATAAGGTGTGGGGCATATCTGAGACCTAAGTTTTCTGATGATGCATTCTTCACTGCCATAGTCGCTGTAGTTAGAGTAAGATTTCATAATAGTCAAAAATCAAGCAAGAATGGATTGCAGTTCAGATCCAAGCTAAATTTTAGAGCTTTATGGTAGATGGGTCTCAGTTTTTTCAGTAGGTTGTGGTTATTTTGTAATTGTTCCAAAACTAAATTAATTATTCAAAAAGATCTAGAGAAGATTAAGAAAGAGAGAGGTAGGATTTGGGATTTTTTTTCATTTATTATTTTGTTATTAATTTAAATTTAGTATTACATTTATTTAAGTGGAAGGAATAGTTTTTTATTATTTTATTATATTTTCAAAATTATTCTGTATTTGTTATTTAGTTTTGAAATTCATATTAATTTTAAATTTTGATTAATTTTTAGATATATTTGTTCAAATACTTCTTTTAGTTCCAAAAGGGTAGTTTAGGCATTTATTGGTCCAAATTAAATTTGTAAAAAAATGATAAATTTAAGGGCCAATGTTAATAATAATCAAAACAAAAAGTATAAATTAGACAAAGTTACCAAAATAGAGGATATAAAAATGAATTTATCTCTTAAGAAAAAAGAGGAAGAAGGCAACTGCAAAACATTTAAAAATTTACTTGAAAATTCTGTTTAATGAAAAACCAAAATAACATAAAAACAGTGAACTTTCATTATAGTGGAAAATAGAAAAAAAAGTCAAATAAAATTAATATATGAAGAAAAAAAATATACGAATAAGATGATCATTCACAGACAAGTCAAATCGAAATTGGATTGAAAGGTTCGGAATTGTAAAATTATTTCTAACTCGATCCTAATCAAAAATTTTCAATTATGTCGAGAAAGGCAAAAGCACATGAATCAATGCTAGGAAAGCAGTCGACTAGGTTGGTTCAATTGGGTTGAAAGTTGTCGACTGAGGTCAAGCTATCGATTGAAACGGCTAGGATTGGAGGCCGAACAAGTTCGACTACGGTTGAAATTTTTCTACCCCAATCGATCGTAGGTGGCCACCAACAAGCAATTTGAAATTTATTAGAGAAGAATGTATTATTAGGGTTAGTGGTATAAAAATACCCTAAGTATTGATTTTTTTTGCAAAAAATAACCACACTTTTAACTTTTATAAATTAATACCCTCAAATTTGAAATTTTTGCAAAATCATATCTTGAAAACCTCAATCAATTGATTTGGACAATACAAAGACGAAAATACCCTCCTAAAAAATTCCTTGTTTATAATTATTCTTTTAGTTTTACTTCAAAATAAACACATGTAATGAAAAATTAAAAAGAGAAATTCCCTATTTTGAAATTGGGTTTCACGATCTCGAAAAAAAAAAAAAGAAAAGAAAGCCACAAAATGGGTCTGAACCCCAAATCAAAACCCAGATTTATTAGTAAGAACCTAGACAAGAATCTAGATCTAAGCCTTTCTCCCTTCTTTCTCGATCTCTTTGTAATATTACAGTTTTCAAGCTCCGCAATTCACATAGTAGGATTAAACTCAAGCAATTTCAAAGCTCAATGCTCATGGATCATCATCATCCCCACCCGCTCTAAACTACCCATGTCAAGCTCGTGGTTTTCGATCTCCTCTCTCAGCCAAATGCCCATGCCCTCAAACCCACTCTTATGCGGAAAATGCCCTAATTTCTTCGTCGACGACGGTACCGACTGCGTCGATGGCATCATCTAGCTCAACGACTTCTCTGTACTTTGCCCGACAAAGCCCTTCAGATGCTCAACAAATCGTTTCTTGGACAATAAATTAATCAATTGAATTTAAGGTCATCATTGTGACCACTACTTGAAACTGGTCGTGAAGCATTTGATCTTCTCACCCAAACATGGAAATGGTGTACATGTTAGATCTAGATTATGTATAATATATAAATAGAAAAAAAAATTATTTTTAATTTTTTAAAGAAATCGTGAAATTCATTTTCAAAATTGGGAATTTTATCTTTTTTTTTAATTCCACGTTTTTATTTTTAAGTAAAACTGAAAAAAAAAAATTTATAAACAGTTTCAGTAATATATATTTCTATTTGAAATGTTTTTAGGAGTGTATTTCTGTCTTTTACTGCCCAAATAGTTTGATTGAGATTTTTAGGGTATGATTTTGCAAAAATTTCAAATCTAAGGGTATTAATTTGCAAAAGTTAAGTATGAGGATAATTTTTGCAGAAAACCAATACGGAGAGTATTTTTATATCATTAACCCTTTAGAGTTTTTTAGGAAAAATAAGGTATTTAAGTAATTCTAGTTGAGAATGTTAATGAGATTTAGTTTCGAAACAATTTATGAATGAATCGATTTTTTAACCACGAGACCCTTAGTAGAACTTGAGGTGTAAATAAATACCCTATATATCATGAAAAAATGCCATTTGCACCGGACGCACTGTACTTTCTCTTGCCTAGATGTTTGCCTTTCTAAGTCAAGTAATGGTGAACTGCCAAAGACGGAAGTCTCGTAAAATGTTGACAAAGACCTCCGAACTGTGGGTTCAATCAGTAGAGGGGATGACTTGCCTCCCTGGAAGAAGAATAGCCCCGCTCTCTAGCCGACTGATCTCGTTGATCATATAACTGGGAGGGAACGTGTTACATTAGAGGTGAACGAACAGAGATATCCTCTAATTACGATGGTAAGGCTGGCCCCTCTTTTAGTACACGAAGTGGGTTGACTCAAGTAATAAGAGCACCCACTACTTAGAATCTCAGTCCTAGGTTCGAGTCACACTGAGGATAGACGTGAAAACCTATTATCTCTAACAGGATGGGGTAGGGATTAGATAATAGTAGATATTTTTCTTTAATTTGTAGTAAGTGGAGATTATTAGTTAAGCCCCATTTAAATAAAAAAAAAAAACAGAGAAAAAAAATTTATGTACTATATTTTACCCAAAAATCCATAAGATCTTCACAGACCCACCAAAAAAATCCTCGCCAAGTCACATATACAAACAACACATTATTTCCCATCATAATTAAAAAAAAAAAAAAACCCACTGATTGATATCAAAGAAACGTCCCTAAGGCCACGTTTGGAATGTAGGATAAAGATGAGATTAGATTAGATTAAATTAATCTCATGTTTGGTGCATGCATATGAGAGGGATTAGATTGGATTAAATAATCTACTCTAAAAATAATACCCTTAGAAGAGGATAATCTTATTCTCTTGAGAATTTGAGATTTGGAGTGATTAGGAATTTGATTAATTTTAAAAGTGGTATTTTCAAAATTTTGGAAAGTGGTAAAACTGGAATTGGTATTTTACGAAATATTTTTTTCGAAGTGGCATTTTTGAAAATAATTTTATAAAAAATGACATTTTTTCAAAAATAAAGTTTTAAAAGTGGTATTTCAAAATATATTTTCAAAGTGGTACTTTTCAAAATATTTTTTAGAAGTGGTATTATTCAAAATATTTTTTAGAAGTGACATTTTTGTAAATAAGAATGATATTTTTCTAAATAAAATTTTGAAAGTGGTATTTTTCTAATTAATCAAACCTCATCATTTAGTTAAAACTATAAAAAAAACACATACTAATCCTATCCTAACAAAAAGTAGCACACCCTTATAATCTTATTTTATCATATTCTATCTAATCCAATCTAATCATTTAAAATAGTCTAATCATATCATATCCTATCATGCAAGCCTAAAAATTTAACTTATAAGACTAACATGTTGCATAAATCAAAATTATAGAAAGGACAAGATAACCCAAAATATTTTAGGATCAAAATATAGAATTTGGCCTTACAAAGTTTTGACCCAATGGTAACTTCGAACAGCTTAAAGCTTTACCTTGTCTTTAATGGACAAATGAATAGCAAAGAGATGAAGTTTGGCACCCAAACTTATTTTTTTATTCGCATCTGAACATTTTGTTTCCAGCTAATCCCTTTAAACGTGGTTACATGCCTTACACGTGATAATTTAACAGCCAAAGTTATAAGTTTTTATCCCTAGGGAGCTATACCAAACGTTAAGTTTAGGGATTTAAAAACTACAAAATAAAAAATTTGGACTTAAGTACTATATCAGGTAAAGCTTGGGACCTAAGGGGATATATTAACCCATCTGTTAAAGAAATCATAAATTTTTACTTATACAATATCATTATACATCTACACGTTTTTTTTTTTTTTTAAGTGCCTACCCTCCGTGTACAAAATTAGATTATTTGTGTATTAGATGATTTTAATAGATTTAAATATTTTGCACAAGAAATGAAGTATTTTTAATTTAGATTCCGTGTTTATAAGAGATTTTTTCACCAATTTGTATATGAATTATAGAAATTTTTAATATGAAGACATAATCTTGCAAACTTCAAAACTTGGGGTTTGTTTTGTATAAGTATAATTATTTAGGAATTTTTTGCAGTTAGTCCAAAGTAATACTACATAATTTACTAAATTATATAGAAAAAACATATATCTCTAACTCGTTCAAATAGTCTTTCACTACTAGAGTTGGTTCATTCGACTGATAGGAGGATAAATCTTATGTAAAGAACAATATTTGATAAAATAAAATCTTCCAAATTTAGATCTCGAAAGTTTTAAATCTTAAAAAATACCAACACAATACACACAAAAACAATAAAAATGAATAAAACTCATACAAACCTAGAATCAAGTAGGAAAAAAAAAATCTACAGATATAAATTTATGATACAACTACCTTCCACATATGTGAAATGATATACTAAAACGAAAATATGAAATAAAAATCCCCACTGGAGAAAGAGATCCAAAAGATCTCCCCTTCTGGTGACTAAAAAATCTATCAAGGTAAGGGGTTAAAAAAAATGGAGGGAAACTCTCCAGAAGAAGAAAGGCAAAGTATTATTGGTTACTTCTACTATTATTGATACTACTTTCAGGTAATTTTTGGTGGGTAAACTAAAGGATCTATTTAGAATAGTTTTTAGTTTCCTCAGCTCAAAAACAGTTCATGAGGCTCATTGGATAAAATAATATTTAGATTTTTATATTTAAATCATCTTTAATGCAAATGTTATTAATATATTTAACACAAAAAAAAAAAAGCAAAATAATAAATTTGACATTAATTTTAAATTTTCTCCAATGCATTATGTTATTTAACACAATGATCATAAGATTTTTATTATTTAATATAATTTTTTATAATTAGTTGAGTATTAAAATTATATATTGATTGAGCATTGAAAAGTGTGTAAGTTTTTTATGGAACTTTAAAAGGGTTTTAATACTTTAAAATTATAACATTATGTTACTGATGCAATAATTGAGACTAAAGCTGCATCTCCAATAAAAGTACTATATCTCATTCCAATTTTAAATTTTATGCCAAATAATTTTAAATTTTTGCATTTGGCATAAAATTTGTGTCTCCAATGGCATTTTATATTTGAATTATTTTATAGCATGTTTTATTTTTCATGTTAAACATAACATAAAGAATAGAACATGCTAAAATTTGGCAAGAGTTCTAATGGTGTGTTTGGTGCGCTGGGTTGGATAAAATTATTGCATTAGATTGAAAGGGATTGAATTAGACAGGGATATGCTTAATATTATTCTATGTTAGATATAATATTGGATTGGATTAAAATTATTTTATATAATATGGGACACCACTAACATTAAAATGTTGATTATAAATGTTTGTAATTTAATTTAAATATGAAAATAATTAAAAAGTCTACCAAAGTGAGACCCTCTAATATTGGAATATGCAAAAAAGATGGAGCTCAGTGGTAATGATTATGGAATTTATATTCCGACACTTTAGACTATTTAACTAAATTGTTTGGTTATAGGTTTAAATGATAATTTGATTATTTTACCAACAGCCCTTTGGCCACTTTAAGATAAAAAATAAATTCAAAAAAAGTCGGTGAAAATCTACTAGAGGAGATAATTTTTTTAACCCAATTTGACAAATTAAGGACATATTTTGTATATCCAAAAACACAGAGTAGAAACTTGTATTTTGCTAAATCACAATTTGCTATTTTCTCTAATAATAAAACCCTATAAAGAAACTATTTTAGATCATGTATATGATGATTTAAAATAGCTCATTTATAAGATGAGTTAAAACAAATAAAATTACATTCTTAGAGAAACTAACTCATTGTCACAGGCGGATATACAAAAGTATAATTTCCCATGATTACGCAAATGTGTATTTGCCAACTGCCATGTTAGTCTTAGGAATATTATATTCTAATATATTGTCCAATTTCTTAAGACGTATTCCATGATGTCAAATTTGATCAAAATAGGCATGTGGAAAAATAGATTATCCTCGTAAAACAAGATAATTTTACTTATAAATTTGGGTTATTAACAAAAAAAAAAAGCTTTGTTAAAAAAAAAAAGAACTGGAATTTCTATTTATACTGAAAAATTTTCCTAATTTTAACTTTTTTTTAAAAAAAAAAAAACTTGAGTTTTTGATTACATCAAATAATACTTTTGGATTATAAAATTCAATTAAATTAGGTCCAAANAAAAAAAAAAAAAACGAAAAAGGCATTTGAAAAACAAAGGGAGATTTTGATTTTATATAGTAAATTGTCAAAAGAAAAATGAAAATTCTAAACTCATTTAGAAAAATACAACTTTTAAAAATATTTAATAAATATTCCACTTTTTACAGATTGATGAGATACGCAAGGTAACCGCTCAAGTTACATGAGGTAACCAGACTAGTTACCTTAAGTAACTCGATTGTTTACTATAAGTAACCTGACTAGTTATCTTGAGTACCATTTAAAAATAATAATTTTCTCCCAAAATACTAATTTTGAAGATAATTAGTATTTTTATAAATATTTGAAAAGTGAAATTTTAAAAGTGCTAATTTTTAAATAAATTTTTAGAAAATTCCTAATTTAACTCTTATTTTGTCATGATATGATTGGTCATAATATATACATGTATTATATAATATTGTATTTAATTTAATATTAATGATACCTTATAATAAATTAAGTTCATCGAACAAATAGTTATGCTACATTCGTCTCATCAAAATAAATATAGAGATAAATACATATTTTAATGTTTTATATAATATTATATTTAATTTAATATTAATGATTTATTATATTTAATTTAGTTCTTCGAACATCAAAAACTTGTACTACATTCGTCTCATCAAAATAAATATAGAGATAAATATATTTTTTAATGTTGTAATACATTGAACCTAATTATAAATTAAGCTTAATGTATGTAATATTAATACAATTCTCGCAAAGGGCGCTATAACGACTAGTATTAGAATATCATAGGCGAGTTTACTACGTACGTGGCACTTTAAAATGAATTTAGCAATAATAACTTTTTGTCCTTGTTAATTATCAGTTGGCAACTAATTCTCATTAGCAATTATATTGAATGGAGACTGTTGTTGGAGGTAATTTTCCCGCCTTATAAAATAAGCACACGTGGCAGGAAGAAATGAAATAATGTGACAGATCATTTCCGTCATAGGAACTAACATTCGTGACGGAAACTAACATTCATCCAACTCGCGGGTTGGGTGAAGAGGATAGGAGCTGTACAAGTGAACTGGCTTAGGTCCGCCTTATTAAGAAACATCCCCACTCTAAGATCATATTTGGTTGGGGGTAATGGAATGGAATGGAAATAATTCCAAAATGACCAAATTCTATTGTCTGGTTTGAAAATCCAAATAGGAAAAGTCTTTCCATTGGAATGAAATAAGGTGGAATTATATTCCACCCAAGATTAAGTGGAATAAGGTGGAATGGAATGGAATACTATTTAATTAATAAAAAAGTAAATAATAAAATAATGTAAAATAATGCTAAATGTAAAATAATTTAATAAAATAGTAACTTAATTAATAAATAATAATTAATACAATAATTTAATAAAATAATAAAATAAAATAATGCTAAATATAAAATAATTTAATAAAATGTAATAAAATAATAATTTAATTAATAAAACATTTTTAAAAAATAAAATAAAATAAAATAATACTATCTGCAAAATAATTTAATAAAATAATAATTTAATTAATTAAATAATTTAATCAAATAATAAAATAAAATAAAATAATGATAAATGTAGAATAATTTAATAAAATAATAATTTAATTCATAAAATAATTTAGAAAAATAATAAAATAAAATAAAATAATGATAAATATTAAATAATTTAATTAATAAAAAATAATTAATAAAATAATTTAAAAAATAATAAAATAAAATTATGCTAAATGAAAAATGATTTAATTAATAAAATAATTTAATGTTAAATATAAAATAATTTAATAAAATAATAAGTTAGTTAATGAAAAATAATTAATAAAATAATTTAATAAGATAAAATAATAATAAATGTAAAATAATATAATGAAATAATTGAATGCTAAATGTAATTTAAAATAATTAAAATGAAGAGTATTTTTGTTTTTTTTTTTTTAATTCGATTCCTTTTCACAGTTAACCAAACATAAGAATATCCATTCAGCTACTGATTCCACCACTTCAACCAAAAAATATAATTACATTATCATTCTTTTCCAGTCCATTCTGATTACTATTACGATTACCATTATCATTCCACCACTGCAACCAAACAAACCCTAAAAATGTACGTTGTCAAACGGCATCCGACCATGGAGGCCAAACTTGCTGACCACGTCTGGTCACTCACACCAAGTTCAAATACCATATTCTGACCACTAGATCGATGGTGGACTAGTTTGACTATATGGAGTATCCCTCAAGGAATATGCTACATTTGTAACACGAGCATCATATGTGTAAAAGAATGACACGTGCATTCTTATATATTCATGTCTATTCAAGAAGTAGGTAAGACACATTTCACTATTCCAGGGGACACGTGGTCACTAATCCTAATAATCTTGGGATAACAAGCTATTATAAATAGTATCTCTTTGGACTATAGAAGAGAAGCCGCCACAATTCCCTAAAACCCTACTTGTCTTTTTTACTTCTTCTCTCTCGCTTATTCTTAAGAAGTACTGTACTCTATCAATTATTGTCTACAATTCTAATATCATCTTTGAAAAAGAATTGACAAGTATCACATTGGTACCCCGCAAGATCTTGGTGAAAAGTATACTTATTACTTTTCTCAAAGATCTACGAACTACACCTACATAAACTTTAGATTTTGAGATTGGAAGAGAAAATAAGATAGAGAAATACGGTGGAGCCCACAAAAATATTTTTCTTCAAAAAATTGAGAGAAAAGGGGAAAAAAATTTTATTTGCTAATATATGATAGTGAATTTACTAAAATAATATTGTATACTACTTTTAAAATTTTAATAATTAAAGAGGTTAAAACATTCATTTTAAAATAAACTAATTTTCTTTCTTCCTTAGGTGCCAAATAACAATAGAAGAAAGAGACTTTTCTTTCCATCCTATACATTTTCTCTCCCTCCTAATTTTTCTTCTTAATATTGTTTTTGAAGGTTATATCCGTACAACCAAAAATTTTATTTAGGATTTCCATAAAAGAAAAAGAGATGGCATGGTTGACAAGAGAGAAGTACGAAGCCGCACTACAATGATATGAATTCATGGAAAATCGGTCGTATTGAAGAAATTACTCGAGCAAAGAACTCAAAACAAGTGTCGTGAGTTCGACCACTTGTACAAATAGCACAACAATTACATAAAAGATCAACATTCAGTTTATCAAAGACCAAACAAAGTTGTGAATCAACAAGATATTCCAATGAATTTCACATTAGGCTTATTGATTTGCTTTCTAGGATTGTAACGGTAAAAACCTCATTCTCAATGGCAGCCTTAGTACGTTCCATTTTTGCATTTTTTCGGAAGTTTAAACCTCCTAAAAAGCTTGTCGAAGTTGCGCTCAATCTAATGCGGCATGTCATTCTTATCCTTCTTTATCTTCATTTCTCCGCCGATCTAGAGCACCTGATTGTCTTTTGACCTGACTTCTTCCTTCTTGAGCACAGGAACATCAAGACATAAAACAAAGGGAGAAATTATTTATTTACACTTTTTTTATAACCAATATTGCATTGGGTTATATATTTTTCTACCCAAGACGTCAATTCGTTGCGATATTTGACACGCCTAATAAGACACACTATTAAATTACTAGGAAGCAAATTCTTTGTCCAATTTTTTCTCGTGTTATTTTACATTAATTGATTTTGTCAAATTACTCTACTTTGAGCAGTAACGTGTTTCAATAAAAAGTTAAAAATTATTCCTTTAAATATGTTGACATTTCTAAATATGTCGACATGTCCACGTATAACTGATATTAAATATTGTTTATGAGAGTCTTTGTTTTTTTGTTTTTTTTTTGCTGAACATTTCTTTTATTAGATGTTCGGATCTCCTTTTTTTTTTTTATCACGAAAAGGGGAGGAGGGGGCGACCAGCGTAGCAACCCTCATTGGGCGTGACCATAGGAGCTCCAACCCCACTCAGGAATGTACCCCAAGACCTTTTAGGCCGCCACCACCGAACGGTGGAGTGAGTCACCTGAACCCCAGCCGAGCTACTAGCGGGAACGGCACCCGGGGGTAGAGGATCGGGCATGGGCTGGCAGGTAGGTACCCTCACATTTAAGACTCCCGAAGGAGCCACGCATGTTCGAACCCGAGACCTCTCGCCCCCGGATAACAAAGATTACCACTAGACCACAAGCTCAGTGGTCGGATCTCCTTTTTTAACACTAGGTTAGTTTTTATTTTTATTTTTTTTAAAAGTGGGACTAAACTAATGTCCACCACTTATTACAAATAACAGAAAATAACTCACTTATTTTGGGAGTCGAACCGCCAACATACTATCCAATTTTCATCCCACCCCACCCATTGAGCTAGCCCCAATGAGTTCTAGACTAGTTTTTTGCATCCACGTCTGTCCAACTTTGCTTAGCAAGTGTTAAAATAGATTTGACGTGATAAAAAGTTATTTTAGAAGATTTTGGCATGACAATCTGATTATTATTATGCTATTATCAAAATGTTTACATGTACATTGTGCGTAAAACATGAATTTCTTTTTTTTTTCTTTTACTTAAAAAGAAAAAGAGAGTTATTATATAGCACAAAATAGAAAAAGGAAACAATGATAAATGATAATCAGAGTGATTTTTCTTAAAATAAATAAATAAATAAAAATTGTTATCAGAGTGTCCAGTTCTTCCCACCTAGTGGCTTTTTATACTCAAAAATTAAAACGCATCTCCATTTCTGAAAAATAAAGCATCATACAAATGGGCCTCGAAATCCCAGACTTTATATAGCCAAGGGCATTCTCTTTGTAAAACGTTAGACAAATACCTCTTTTAGGTAATATGTTAACATTTATTTTATATTATGTTTTTTTGGGCAATGGAATATTTGGTTTCTTGACTTTTTTAGGTTGTTAAGATTTGGTTCTACTATTTCAATTTTGGCAATTAAGTTGCTTTTAACTTGTTATCAGAATTATTATATATGGGAACTAGTATAATTAAGTATTTTTTTTATTATTCACTATCAGTAGATACATCAATTCTGACCATTAAATTTCAATTTAACGGTTAAAATTATTATATATAGGAACTAGTATAAGTAAGCATTTTTTTTAATTATTCACTATCGGTAGATATATCAATTTTGACTATTAGATTTCAATTTAACGATTGCAAATATAAATGTAATCATTTAATTCACATTGAAACTTGTTCCAATATAATTAATTATATAACGTACAGAATCGACGTACAACTGATAGTGAATGAAAAAAAATACCTATTGTACTAGCTTCCTATATATATACATACATACATACAAATTTTTTTGATAAAGGGAATATGGGAATCTGCAAGAATTGAACTGGGGTATGATTAGCAGCCAAAGCTACATTTTGCCACCGTAATTTATAAATTGTTGAAAATTCAAGCCAAATTGGAGATGCAAAAAAAAAAAAAAACGAAAAAGGCATTTGAAAAACAAAGGGAGATTTTGATTTTATATAGTAAATTGTCAAAAGAAAAATGAAAATTCTAAACTCATTTAGAAAAATACAACTTTTAAAAATATTTAATAAATATTCCACTTTTTACAGATTGATGAGATACGCAAGGTAACCGCTCAAGTTACATGAGGTAACCAGACTAGTTACCTTAAGTAACTCGATTGTTTACTATAAGTAACCTGACTAGTTATCTTGAGTACCATTTAAAAATAATAATTTTCTCCCAAAATACTAATTTTGAAGATAATTAGTATTTTTATAAATATTTGAAAAGTGAAATTTTAAAAGTGCTAATTTTTAAATAAATTTTTAGAAAATGTTATTTTTCTAAATGAATTTGAAATTTTTCAAAAAAAGATTCAACCCATATGAGAATTTTCAATATTTTGGACAAGTGTGTGTAAGAAGCTCAAAAACCAAAAACTCGATTTGGACAAAAGCCCAATCTATGACATGACAAAAGCAATGACTGTTCACAACTTCGTAGTGAAACAGAAAAGAGAAAAGGACATGGATAGACTAACTTGGGCTATAAATGACTTTTTAGTGCATTTGTTCAAAAATGATGGGCCCGTTTGGTTCGCCTATTTGAATGGGTGTATTTGAATAGAAATTGTGGAATATGTTATAATTGGAATGGGAGGCATTTGAATGGAAAAAATAGTGGAATGTGTTGTAATTAGAATGGGAGTATTGGAATAGACCATTCAAAAACATCTCCTCCCCTCCATTCTCATTCAAGATACAAAAAAACCATTCCAATGGTTAACTTTTTGGATGGACCATTTGAATGGAAAAACTGAATTGTTGAAACAAACACACATT